>JAOWBU010000198.1:0-50000 GCA_026212405.1 Petrea volubilis
GTGAGAGGGATTTTGTGAGGAAATTGCGACGATTTTTTTTTTTTGGTCACAAAAAACCTTTTGTGATGAAATTTTAATTTTTTGTCACAAAAATTTTCATCACAATAAATCAAATTTTTTGTGGTATAATTTGAATTTTTGTATGTTATATATATATATATATATATATAATATTACGTATTATGACAACAAAGTGAAGATAGCTCAATGACAAAAGAGTTGGTTGCCAACCAAGAGGCAAAGGTTTGACTACCATTAACTGCAAAATTTGGGGCAATTTCGAGTGCATATAGGCACGCACTGAGAGTTGGGTCAAGGTCATGGGTTCGACTCATAGGTTGGATAATTATAACTTCATTTTAAAAAATATAAAAACATCGAAAGTCTGCTAAAAAATAATTTAAATTTAGAATAAATATTTGCCAAAATTTCGCCGAAAATTGAAAAACGATGAAGGTTTATCCGGCGGATTCGTTCCACCAAAATTCAGCCAAACAATTCACAGAAAATAACGTTTTTTCTTGTAGTGAAAGTAATTTGATATGTATATCTATATCATGTTTCAATTAATTGAGTAGAGTTCAAGTCTAATTTCAAATTTATCGAATGAAAAAATGTATTTAAAATTGATCATTTGCTATGCTTACCGAACCAAATTCAAAAAATTTTATAATTAATCTCAAATCGAGTATCAAATTGTTCTGATTATTTTTCAATGTAATATGAATATAGTTATTGGCTAAGCTTATTTCAAATAGCTTATAAGATGTTTATAGAGCGTATAAGTTCCTACATCTTTTAAAAATAAGTTATCATAGTGTTTGGAGAAAATAGAATCATGTAACTAAAAAATAAGATATTTTTGGAATTTATAATTTGTAACGCTGTTTGGTAAAAATGAGAATTTATAAATTATTGTAAATGTAATGATGACAAAAAACTAAAAGTAAAATTAATTTCATGTAAATAAATATTTTTTTTTGAGATAGTAGGAATGTCGTATTGAAAACTAAATAAATAAAAATATTTATGGTATGTTTATCTCTTAGCATTAAACAATTTATAAGTTATTTCAAAAATAAGTTGGGGGACCTTACAATTTTTTTTAGCTTCATTTACTTAAAAAATTATCAAACACATCGGGGAAACTTATAAGTTATCAAACATGTTATAAGATGTTTTGAGGACCTTATATACTTAGCCAAATGTTGTCTTATTCATTATTTCCCACAAGAATCCAACATTTATCCAAAATCTAACACAAGATATGCACCTTTAATCCAAATTAAATGATAAAATTATTAAAATTTTTATTTATATTGTCCTATTTATAATATTATCAATTACTTTAATTTTGAATTCCTAAAATTCTGTTCACTTACTTTAGCATAAATATTTATATATTGAAAAAAATCTTATGAGATAATTATACGAAAATCTAATATTGAAATTGAATAAATTATGTTATCAATTGAATTTTTGAATTTATAAAATTATCAATTACTCTTTTATAATGTGATTTTAGAAATTTACATCCTCCAAAAAATAATTTATTTATTTTAATTAATTTATTTTTATCTAATAAAATTTATTATAATAAATAAACAAAATAATACTTTCCGTAACTTGACACGGTTAAATACTAGTAATTCAGTGAATTCCAGATTTGTAAGTGACATGGGGGCATATATTTGTATAATTGTTAGGTCCCTTGAGTTACAAACTTTCGGGTTGTCCAAACTATTTTAGCAAGAAAGCGCAGGGATAGTCACATTTTGGTTTCGATTTTTTTGGATATGTTTAAAATTGAATTTCTATATGAATTTTTTGAAATATATTTTAAATTGCGACTTTTTAAAGTAAAATTGATGGTACGGTTTAAAATGGTTGAGTATGGTTTTGCGGTTCTAAACAATAAAAAAATAATTAGACAAAGGTAAAAAAATAGTTAAATACCATCTTTTAATATTAGAAGAATATTTAAATTAATATTAAAAAATCAATGCATGACAGTAAATTTTTGAAATAAAAAGTATAAAAACTAAATGTATAGAGACCAAAAGCTAATAGATGTAATATGACTTTGCATACTTAAATCAAATTCAAAAAATAAATTGAACAACTACAAACTTCATAAGATTTTAGCATAATATAACATCCTAAATTTTTAGTTCATGCATAATTTAATATTGAATATTTATAAGTATTTTAAATATTGAATGATTAATCAATAAATAATAAAGTTTGGAGTAATTTGGCAAGTGATTAGTTAATTTATCTTATATGTTGAAAAGTTTAAGTTAAATAAATTGATAAATTTAGACATATATCTTTAATATATGTGAGCAGTTTGGTTTGGCTTGTTTTAGTTCGATTTAGTGCGGTTAGAGGAGAAAATTTAGAATCAAACTAATTTTGTAGTAAATTTTGAACTTAAATATTGTTGAACCGCAATTTTGTTAAAAAAATTAACAAATATGGCACGGTTCGATATGGTGCTGGCAGTTTTTAAAAAATTATGCTCACCCCTGAGAAAGAGGAAAAAGAAGATCAGCGGTTTTGGATCAAATAAAAATACAAGTAGGGTTAATATATTACTATATTACATAGCTACTACTACTACTACTACATTTTTTTTTCAAATCCATTTGGGAAAAAAAGTAGGAGAAAACAAATCATTTAAAAAAAGTGCAAAAAATTCTTACCCGCATAGGGTTGATCAAATTCAACAAGTTGCATGGCATGTTTATTATATTTATTATGTGATTGATTACTCACCCAACAAATACATTCGATACATGATCAATACTAATTTGATTGAATCGAGTTTGAGTCAAAATTTTTTAACAAAATAATTTGTCCATTTATTCTAGTTCAATTTGCGACTTTGTACTAAAATTTCATCTGTCAGTGTTAGTTAATGCTAATTTATTCAGACTCAGATCTTGATTCTTTGTCCATATTTCATTAAAAAATGAAAGCGTAGATTGGGATAATGGGATCTTATGGCAAGATTATGTTTATTTTGTTGGTTCGAAAAGATAAGATTTTAGCATCGATAAATTATTAAATGACTAATTTAGTAGGTTAAATCATTTTCAAGTGAGATCAGTCTTAGTCTACGCTTATATATACACATATATATATTTATAGACAATTTTGTGATTGGTAATTATTTTCCTTTTTCTTGTCTTATATCCGACGATAAAATGCATTTATCAAAACAATTACCGACTAATTAACACATGTAACCCTATGACACAGTTAGATTTCTCAAGAAATTATCACAAAACTTAATCTAATTCATTATTATAGTACATGAAATCTAGACTGATGGTATATAGTTGAGATGGCCGAGTTGGTCTAAGGAGCCAGATTAAGGTTCTGGTTCGAAAGGGCGTGGGTTTGAATGCTACTCCCAACAATTTTTTTTAAAAATTTGGTTAATTATCTTTTGGGCTAATTAAAAGTGTGCATTTGAAATGACATCATGGTCCTTATGTCACGCACTTGTTTGTCAAACAAACTTATGTGCGGCCTTAGCTCCTTATCTGCACCTTGCGGCACTAGCTAAGTTAGTCTCTCTCAAAGTTTTGTATGTGAAGAAGATGAAAGAGTTAGGTTTAGAGGGCATGGGAACAAAGAAGGAGGTTTAGAAGAAAGATTAGAAAGGAGATCTCTTAAAAAAAGTTATTCTCTTACTCACTCTCTAAACTATTCTCCAAACTTGGACATGTGACAAATGAGGCCTCTCCCCTTATTTATAAATTTCCACCTCCTCAATAGACGGTAGAGATTGATTTGATCCAACAGTTATGAGAGATTCTCTAGAACTCTCCATTATATTCCTATCCCTTCTATATTCTTCTATAACCTTCTATTATCTTCTATACTATCCTACCATGTTCTACACTATTCTACTATGATCTAGGATGTTTTAGACATTTTTAGAGTCTTCCAAGGTCTTCTAGAATCTTTGAGCATCTTCCAGGTTGTTTTGGAACTTTCTGGAACCTTTTAGATTTTTCTAGATTTATGAAAAATTCTCTAAAATATCATGAAATATTCTAGAATTCTTTCGATTTGAACATCTAAGCTTCAAGTGAGCAAGAAGAAACCCATCTTCCGAGCTATCATCGAGGCTTAGAGTTGCGGTCCATGACACTTAGCTCTAAATTCAGGTGGGATAACGAGTGTAGGAGTGTCATTTTGACATAAAACATACAAAATTCAGAAATAAAATATAATTTTTAGCAACAATTCTTAGAAAAGAAATTAATTTACAAAAATAATAGAAGTAAATTAAATATAAAATTTCCAATCTATATCTATACATACTATTATATATTTGATGGAGGTGTTTAACCCAAAATCCTTTAATTTTCACTCAATTCTAATTTTTTAGAATTTTAATTTTTTTAATTAAAAAGAAAATTTTTCATTGGCTACCATGTTCACTCTCTTGATTTCTTAAAGAATTCAAAATTTGAACCTCAGTATTCTTAATGTATATTAACTCTTCATTTATCTCTCCTCTAGAAAAAAAAAATAGTTTTCTTCCTTAGCCAAAACAATCCATAAAAAATCTCTTTTACCCTAATTCCTTTCTTCAAATTGACAACCGCCATTATCATTTTCATTCAGTCTTTTTCATCGTCATTGTCTGACAATTATGAAATTTTATTTTTTATTGATTTTAAATCATCGTTTTCTTTTCGATGTGCATTTTTTAATTCCAAATATCTCCTTGAATCCAATTTTTTTTCCAGATTCATTGTTTAAGAGGTATGTAATTCTACTATATGTATATATATATACATATCGAGCCATTAGTTTTCCCATTTCAATTTTTTTTTTGTTTCTTTTGAACGAAATGGGTTTCACTTTGTTATTTTTACTTATGATAAAATGTTGCTTAAGCATTCAAAAGGTTTGGATGAACAGTTTCCATGCCCATTTCAAATTTTTATCTATTATTCGCTTATAACTTGCAACTTGTTTAAAATTTAGATGAATTTATTTTATCTATTAAGTTAAGCGTTTTTTCTGCCAATTTTATTAGTGTGTATATATATATTGTAGTTTTTATTTATCGAGCTCCTATCATTTATAATTTTCATTTTTTCCTAAAGTCATTTAATTTGCTTTTGTTATTATATTGTTAATTAGTTCTCTTTATTTATTATAGTTCTTTTCCTTACTTATTTGTTCATTATAGCAATTTGTTCATTTTTCCTTTTTATGATCAATCTAATTCTTGATCTTCGTATTTAATTTCTATAATCACACTTTAATAGTTATATTTGTTAGAAGTCTACACCTTTTTGTGTGTTTTTTTATATGTCATTACTTTATTCTTTGAGTTAGTTATATATCTTGATTAATTTTTTTTTCTTTTCTTTTAGACTTGAAATCTGTGTGTTCTATTGATTGAGGGGATCTTTTTTGTTTTAGATTGCTACATTACTTTATTTTTCCCCCTATAAATTAATAAAGCTCATCATTTAACTTAATTTCCCATTTCATATTTTTATCATTTTTTTTTGTCTTAGCCACTCGATTCCAATCAATTGGCCGATTAATATGGATTGAGTATTGTAGAGCTAGGCCCATTATGGGGGCAATTTTTTCAATCCAGTTGTTCCATTTACAATATCAAAATTTAAACTCTGGATGTTGTTTAAGGGATATAACACCTTATCCCACTAGACCAACTTGTAGTTGATAGATTTTTAGCAATTATTCATTCAGAACTTCTAGTTTAACTTATTTAAAATTTAGAGAAATTTATTTTATCTGTTTGTTAAGGGATCTTTTTGCCATTTTTATTAGTATCTTTTTAAAGCATTAGATTTTATTTATTGAAACTCCTATGACTTATAATTTTCATTATTTATTAAGTTGAGCGACATATTTTAGATCCTAATTACTATTATTTTCCCAATACTAAACTATAAAAATTATTTTTCCATCTATTCTATTTGGAATGTGTAGTTTCATTTTAGAAATTTGTATAAGTGTTTCTGATACATAAAATTTGAAAATAACTAAAATTATCATAGTTTTTGAAATAAGGTCATGCATAGCACAGGTGTTGTGTTAGTTATTACATATTTGAATGATGTCTTTTGACCACAATATACAATTTTAACCAAATTTTTAATTCTTAAAATTTTGAATTATTTAAAATGAATTATTTTATTGGTTGGCCTTAATTAGGAGTTTCTTAATTCTCTCTTCTAATCATTGAAACCAACCAACTATCCATAATAATATTTTTTAATATTTTTTGTACTCTCTTTTTAATAAAAATGTAATAGTTACTTTCAATAAAATATATACATAAAGAAAATATTAATTAAAATATTACATAATGCCATCAAATTAGTTATGATTTAAGAAATATTAGGAATGTAAATGTCATTATGATAAGTTTCTCCACAAAAATTAAAAAAAAAAGATGAATTCAAATAAAACTTATGCAACTCAAAGTTGAAGAAATATCACTTAATATGATACATCATATCACCAAATTAAATTATAATTTTGAAAGGATTAAAAAAATAAAATGTGGACACAATATGATCAGAGGTTTCTTTTTTTTTCTTTTTAATCTTGAAAGTCTTCGTTAAATTAGCAAATACAATGAAAGCAACAAACGAGGGCAGAAACCTCCGAAATACCCTCTGAAGTTGGTAATGCGTTCCGAGCTAAACAGTGTGCCACATTATTACCACTACGGCCAACTTGGGAAACTAATGCTCCGAAACCGAGATGCATAACAAGATTTCCAAGACTCGACCAATCTTCATCCTTTGACTCAAGCTTCAAGATGAGTGTTCTGCAATCACCTTCGAAGCTCACTTCGTCCCATCCGTGCCTCAGCAAAGAAAGCAGCAATAAGATCGCAGCTCGCGCCCTCTGTCAATAAGCTACCCTACTATCAGTGAACTACTCAACACACTGCCTCTAGTGATTTTGTGCAACCACACCAACCCCGTAATCCTCCACCTGAGTAGATAGATCGGTCATAATTGATTTTGATGATACTTCAATGAGATGGCTTCCATTGATTTTGCACCTGAACCCGTTCCACAACTAATGCGTCCCAAAAAGTACCGTGATAGTGAGCCACAAAACTCACAAGCTCCTCCAATTTGAAGGCTCGTCCCATCCACCCTTTGTCTATTCCTGTTTCACCACAATCCCCAAGCAATACTAAAGGCTAAGCTCTCTTGTTGGGGGGTTAAATGATTGGAAAATATGTAACACATACATCTTCGCATCATCAGCCTATCTCGAGTTAATGATCCATGACAAATACGATATATCCCACTTCATTCTTGCAATATCACAAAGCAAGATAGCACGCCTTGTATTCTTTTTGACCACCCCACAAAACGAACGCCTCCCCTCTGCGAAACGTCTTGTCTTTTAAATTCAGCATTGCAAAAGAATGTCGCTTCATAAATCAAGGTGCAGTTTGATGCTACACTGAACTTGTTCCACAATTGACATCTCCCAAAAAGCACCGTGAGCGAGCCATGAAACTCACCAGCACCTTTGGTTAAAGGCCTGTCCTATCCACCGATTGTTTGTTCTTATTCCGCCACATCCCCCAAGTAATGACAATGGCCGAGCGCGCTTGCTGGGGATCAAGTGATTGGAAAATATGTAACACTTACCTCTTTGCATCTTCATCCCATCTCAATTTCGTATAATTCAAATTTAAAATAGTTTATTGAGGCACTTTTTATGAGTTGTTACAATAAGTATACAAATGGATACTACCATATTACACATGTCAAATTATGTTATTTTTTAGTAGTGAAAAGTGAACAAAATAGGATATGCATCCTTATGGGAGAGGTCACTTGTGTAAAAGTGACTGAAACAGGTTACATATATCCTTATGGGAGAGGTCGCTAATTGTTGAAAAATGATTGGAGGGGATTAAGTGCGGAAAAAGTTAAGTTCATATCATAATGTGCAACAAAACAAAGTCCATATAAAAAAATGTTAAAAAAAAAATACTCTAATTTTGGGGGTTACGTGTTTTTCCCTACTATATGAAACACATGGTAATTTTTTTTTCTTTCTTTTTTTGCAAACCTATAATATTTCGGGCATAAATAAGCTTATATCCCCTTATCATTTGACTTTATTAACATAGACTTTCTGATAGAATTGTATAAATATATATGTTTTTCACACTAGCCATGATAACCATAATGGATAAAGAGATGGCCTATTTATAACATCGAATATCTATCAAGAACCAAATCATTGGCTCATATTCATTACGCAGTACCTTACAAAGTACCTTAAATGAATGGTTTATATCAATCTGCCTACAAGTAACTTACACATGTTACACTATGTATTGATTCATATTCATTGTACGAAGAAGGGGCTTCCAAAACAATTCAAATGAACGGAATCAACCCACTGTCAGCTTGCAAAGTAGCTTAAAGTAATGAATGATCCATATCAATTTACTACAACTCTCAAAGCAATTTGAATTCATCAATGATACGTATTAGTTTGCCTACAAGCAACTTATATATAATGAAAAGATGATAGCAAATTTGCTATAAAAGATAAAATTATAGTTCTATAGCTATATAATTTCGCCCAACTACAATTCTACATATATCTACCCATAAACATGCCACATAATTCAAGAACTATTCTAACATAATATTGATAGCAAATTTGCTATAAAAGATAAAATTATAGTTCTATAGCTATATAATTTCGCCCAACTACAATTCTACATACATCTACCCATAAACATGACAGATAATTCAAGAACTATTCTAACATAATATTCTTACTTTTTTTTTCCAAATAATTATCTATAGTGAATACAATACTATGTCATAGTTAGATTTCTGAAGAAACAATAACAAAACTTCAAAATAATAATAATAATAATAATAACAACAACAACAACAAGGGACAAATACATTTTTCTTCCCAATAATAATAATAATAATAATAATAATAATAATAATAATAACAACAACAACAAGGGACAAATACATTTTTCTTCCCATATGATTGCGCTAGTGACATATTGAGTCTCAAATTTTTTGGCGGTGACACATTTAATCCCACAAGTTAACGTTTTATGCGGATGGGATCCTCTACTCCAAAATGATGCCCCATCTCATACCCCTTATTCTAAATTCATGACACGTGTAAAATTTAATTAACATAACTAAATAATCTGCCATTAAGTAAATCTTGAAGATTTACATGTGTCATGAATTTAGAGTATGGGGCATGAGATGGGACATCGTTTTGGGGTAGGGGATCCCGTCCGCGTTTCGTGCCAAATTTAATCACAACGTCAAATAATTGATGGAAATTAATGACTTGGCATATCTTTGGTGTTAATCTCCATTTGTTTTGTGAGCTAGATGTAAGTTCGCTGATTTTAGGGGGAAGAAGATCACGTGATCTTTGTTTTGGAGGGAAAATAGCAACCGTTTGCCCCTCTTAATACCTTGCGTTGGAGATTTCTTCTCATGTTGTGGTCAAAAAGCATTGCCTATGCTTTCACTCCAATAAGTCTACCAAAAGAAAATGAAAAGAAAAAAAGAAAAAGACACATTGTATTGACCTCTTGATGGACGGACAACGGGTGAATGATCATAACATAAGAAGGTTTACTTGTGCGTGTGGTGTCACTATCATCCCCCGAATATCTTGAATGGGAGGACCCTTCGGTCCTTGATCACACAAAGACTGTGATATATACTGGACTTGCTTAGGGGGATGAACAGGATGCAAGGGGACCATATTTATTCAATATACAACAAATATTTTGACAACAAAGCATTAGTAAATAGTATAAAATTCATACCCCAACAATTGGAGACACATTAACTCTTTTTTAAATGCAAAACCCTAAAAAATGACATTACAAAAAGTTCCAGCAAGCTTTTCGTAATCTGGGGGTCTTTTGTCTGCCAAGTGCTTGTCATGGTAATTAGGCCAAATTCCAGTTTAAATGAGGACCGTTGGTTTAAAAAGGTCAGATTTGATCACATCCGTAGGATCAAGGGAAAAATTAAAAAAGAGGTGGCCTCACACGACGTCGTTCCATTTAATTGCTGGCAAAAGGAGAGTTTGCCACGTAAAGACATCTCCACCGCTTAAGGAACAAACAAATCCAAGGGCAGAGATTTGATTAGCCATAACAAACTCAACGGCTAAGTCAGAAGAAGGGTAGTGCTCTCATTCTTGCAGAAGGGAATATCCCCATTTCAGATTTCCATTTAGATTTGTTATTTTTTGTTTTTTCCAGCTTTCCCTTGTATTAAAAAGGTTGTTCTTGAATTAAATGGATTATCAAAATTTATTTCCAGTTTTCTCTCCCAACTTTCTTCTCTGATCCTCTCACCCCCATTTCTGTGTTCTATAAGTTAATCTATTTCCTTAGTTTCTATATCTGAATTATAACTAATTACCCAGAACATAACATCTGGTATCAGAGCCGATTGATTCTAAGCAGCTCTTGAACCTTAAATCATGGCTGAATCCACCAGGATGAAGGAGCTCATTGAAGCTGAAAAGTGACATGAAGCATTACTTGCTGAAGAAAAAGCTATAAGGATAGCTAGTACGCATCATCTCCAAGGACAGATGGACACTATTTTGGGAATCCAAACTGAACTTCACGAAGCTGTTAAGATGGTGGAAGGCAACCAGGCAGGAATACAACAACAACTTCAAAGTATCATTGAGTAGCTTCACCAATATAATAAGAACAAGTCAATATTGGGTGAAGGCTTGACTGCTCCAGTGGATAAGAGTCCTTCACACTAATCAGGACCTACACTAGGAGGTAATGAATCTGATGCCATGGCTTCCCGATTCCTAAAATAGAGTTTCCTAGGTTTGATGGGGTAAATCCTAGAGCATGGATAAGGAAATGCAATAGATATTTCTAGATACTTGCTAGCATACCTGAAGAATAGAAAGTCACATTAGCATCAGTGTACTTCGAAGGGAAGGCTGAATTATAATTCCAAGGGTATTTATAATGCAGGATATGCCTTGTTGGAGGGAATTTGTCATGGCTGTACTAGAAAGATTCGATGACTTAGATCCTGAAAGTATAATAGGGGAATTTAACAAGGTCCAACAATTTGGGATAGTAGCACAATACTTGGAAAGGTTTGAGGAACTCAAGTCCCAAACATTAATTTTTAACAAGGATTTCCCCGATGACTTTTTCACTGCCAGCTTTGTTAGTGGATTGAGAGAGGACATCAAGGGGGCAGTAATGTCTATCAAACCGGTTGGATTCCAGCAAGTAGTTTCATTAGCTAAGAAGCAAGAAGCTACTGTTGATGCCATTATCAAAAGAGCCACTGCACTATACAAACCCATTCATCACAATAAACCTATTCCTAGAATGAGCACAATCCCAGTGAACAAGAACTTCTCAATCCCTCATAAACCTCCTTACAAACCCTCAAATGAGCACAATCAACCTTCTAGAAGACTAACTGCTGAAATGAGACCAAGGAGGAAAATGAACCTTTGTTACGATTGTGATGAGATTTTCACCCCGGGGCACAGATGTAAATAAAGGCAAATTTACCTCATGACGTCTGAGGAAGAGGAGTTGGCATATGAAGCTGAGCAAGATGAGGGTGAACAACAAGAGATAGAAGAAGTCCTTGCTGCAATGTAACTGTATCTTTGAATGCAATGTCTGGAATCACAAACATGAATACTATAAGAATTAGAGGGCAAGCTCATAGCAAGGAGATCCAAATTCTGATAGACAGTGGAAGTATCCACTATTTCTTGGATGAGGAGGCAACTTACCAGTTGGGATGCCAGCTTGAATACACCACCCCTATGCTAATAAGTGTAGCTAATGGGAGCAAATTAATCAGCAGGAAAATATGTCCCAATTTTACATGGAGTATACAAGCTAATCAATTTACAGAATCTATTAGAATCATAAAGCTGGGAGGTTGTGATATGGTATTAGGGGGTGATTGACTGAAAGCTAATAGCCTAGTTGAGTTTGACTATGATAAAATGTGAGTTACTATATTAAGACAAGGGAAGAGGATTGCTATGAAAGCTATTAATGATATGGATGAGCTCAAAGTGATATCAGCAAAGAGTTTTGGGAAATTATTCAAGAAGGGGAGTTATAGGTTACTAGGTCAACTTTTTTCAGTCCAAGGTGAAGTTGTTCAGAAGCCTCAAGATAACTAGAAACTCTAGGAGCTCTTGCATCAATATGAGGATATCTTTGTGGAACCAAACTCTTTGCCTTCAGAAAGAGAGATAGAGCGCCAGATCACTATTCTTTCTCAATCTATCCCAAAGAAACAGGCTCCATACAGGTATCCACACATTCAAAAGAATGAAATAGAAGCTATAGTGAAAGGAATGTTAGAAGATGGGATAATAAGACTTAGCCAGAGTCCATTTGCATCACTTGTGCTACTAGTAAAAAAGAAGGATGGGCAATGGAGAATGTGTGTAGATTATAGGTACTTGAATAGTCTGATTGTCAAACATAACTTCCCCATACCTGTTATTGATGAGCTACTGGATGAACTACATGGAGCTAAGTAAGGATATCTATAAGACCAGTTTCATAACACATAATGGGCATTATGAGTTCTTGGTCATACCTTTGGATTGTGTAATGCACCCTATACATTCCAAGCCTTTATGAACCAAGTGTTTTCAGAGTTTCTTAGAAAATCTGTCCTTGTGTTTTTCAATGATATACTGATCTATAGCAAGACTCAAGAAGACCTAAAGAGTGTACTGGATAAGTTGACACACCATAAGTTGTTTGCAAAGAGGAGCAAGTGCAGTTTCCTACATGAGAAGATTGATTACCTTGGGCATATCATATCTGGAGATGGCGTAGTTACAGATCCCACCAAGATTGAATGTATGGTTCAGTTGCCTGTCCCTAAGGATGTCAAGGCACTCAAAGGTTTCTTGGGGCTCACAGGGTATTACAGGAAATTCATCAAGGGTTATGGGATCATTAGCAAGCCCTTGACTGAACTCCTTAAAAAAATAGGTTTTGTTGGAATGAGGCAGCCACTAGTACCTTCAATGAGTTAAAGAGAGCTATGACCATTGCTCCAGTATTGACATTACCAAATTTTATAGAACCTTTTGAGATTGAAATGAATGCTTGTGAGAGAGGCATTGGGGCAATCCTGATGCAGGGGGGGTAGACTAATAGCTTATCTCAGTAAAGCTTTAGGAGTAAAGAACCAAGGGTTGTCCATATATGAGAAAGAGTTCATGGCCATCATGATGGCTGTGACAAAGTTGAAGCATTACTTTCAAGGCCATCCTTTTGTGATCAAGACAGATCAGCAGAGTCTTAAACACATATTAGATCAGAGGGTGGAGTCTATTTTGCAATAAAAATGGATTTCTAAACTAATGGGATTGAACTATGAGGTGAAGTACAAGAAGGGGAGTGAGAACCAAGCAGCTGATGCTCTATCCAGAAGGGAGCACCATAAAGGCCAAAATTTTGCAATCTCCATAGTTACTCCTACTTGGATGATTGATATCCAAGACAACTATGGAGAAGATGAGTATTTCCAAGGCAATCTTGCAAGAAAAAGTGTTGGATCCCCAAGCTCGCCCTGACTACACTTACAGTCAAGGAGTATTAAGGTATCATAGTAGAGTTTGTGTGGGATAGAAGGGAGATTTGAGACAAAAAATCATGGAAATAATGCACAACTCAGCATTGGGGGCCACTCAGGTATGAATGGGACTTATCAAATGATCAAAACTCTATTTTTCTGGCTAAAAATGAAGGAAGAAATCAGTTAGTGGGTAAAAGAGTGTGATATTTGCCAAAGAAATAAAACTGAGCAGGTCCCTTACCCTAGACTGTTATAGCAACTGACCATCCCCTCATAGGCTTGGTCACACATTACCATGGACTTTATTGAAGGATTACCCAACTCTGAGGGCAAAAATTCAACTCTAGTCCTTGTAGATAAGCTTACGAAATACTCTTATTTTGTATCACTCACACAACCCTACATAGCTGAAATGGTGGCTAAATTGTTTTTTGAACACATTTACAAATTGCATGGCCTTCCAGTCAGCATTGTTTCTGATAGGGACAAGGTCTTCACTTGTCTTTTTTGGAAAACACTATTCAGGCATCTAGATACCCCTTTAGATATGTCCAGTGCATATCACCTCCAATCTGATGGACAAACAGAGAGGGTTAACTAGTGTCTTGAAACCTACCTTAGATGCATGTGCCATCAAAGGGCCAATCAATGGAATAGGTGGTTGTCTTTGGCTGAGTTTTGGTATAGTACAAATTACCACACTAGCCTAAAATTAATCCCCTTTCTAGGCCTTGTATGGTTATTTTCCTTCACACATTCCTTTAGGACCATTTGCACACACTGAACACCAAGAGGTCTCTGCATGGTTAAAAGAAAGAACCAAGCCTGTCAAGTTGTTAAGAGAAAATTTATTACAAGCTCAAGATAGGATGGAACCGTATGTTGACAAAAACAGAAGTGAAAAAGAGTTTGACATTGGGGATGAGGCGTATTTGAAACTACAACCATATAGACAAAACACAGTGGCCCTAAGGAAACATCTCAAGCTTGCACCCAAGTACTACGGACCATTCACTATCTTACAGAAGGTGGGCAAGATAGCTTACAAATTGCAGTTGCCAGAGGGGAGTCAAATTCACCCCGTTTTCCATGTTTCAATGCTCAAAAGGAGGATAGGACATAAGCACACACCCTCAGTTACATTACTAGAGATGGAGCAGGAAGGAAACTTCAGAATTTACCCGCTTGCTGTGCTAGGAAAAAGAATGATACCCAAGAACAACGCAACCTGTGCCTTAGATATTAGTGTAATGGGTTTACTCTACACCTGAACAAGCTACATGGGAATATTATAGTTTGATTCCAAATTTCCAGACTTTGATCCTTGGGGACAAGGATCAACTCAAGAAGAGGGCAATGTCATGATAATTAGGCCAAATTCCAGTTTAAATGAGGACCATTAGTTTAAAAAGGTCAGATTTGATCATAGCCGTAGGATCTAGGACAAAATTAAAAGAGGGGTGGCCTCACAAGACGTCGTTCCATTTAATTGCTGGCAAAAGGAGAGTTTGCCACATAAAGACGTCTCCACCTCTCAAGGAACAAATGAATCCAAGGGCAGAGATTTGATTAGCCATAACAAACTCAACGGTTAAGTCAGAAGAAGGGTAGTGCTCCCGTTCCTATAGAAGGGAATGTCCCCATTTCAGATTTCCTTTTAGATTTGTTATTTTTCTTTTTTTTCCAGCTTTCCCTTGTGCCCTTTCTATGAAGAAAGGTTCACTTGGTCTGGTCTGTCCCCAATAATTCATTCTCGCTGACCACATCCTATAGGGATCATCGAATCAATAGCAATAAGCCCGGTTTGAAGAGGCTCATATACGGAACACCAGGAAATAATACCTGGAGCGGGAGATTCAATTAATCGAGATTCAGAAGCAGAAATTTCACCTCTACCATCAATAGGTTTAGCCAGGGCATTTATCACACGGCCCCTCTATCCGAGTATGGATCTTCTACCTATAAGGCAGTCTTTGCTAGGGCTTTCTAAGTAGATAAGACTATAGATAGAAACTACATTCGATACGTCATAGATTTCCTATGCCCGGACCGAGGTTGTAGCATACTTCGGTCAAGGGGTACCCATTTCGTTAAATAAGAAATTGCAAAAATAAGAAAACGATGCCTATTGGAGGGGGAGATAGGGCCATCCATTCCCCACATAGAGAAAAAGGTTGTTCTTGAATTGAATGGATTATCAAAAGTTTATTTCCAATTTTCTCTCCCAATTTTCTTGTTTGATCCTCTCACCCCATTTCTATGTTCTGTAAGTTAATCCATTTCCTTAGTTTCTATATTCGAATTATAATTAATTACCCAGAACATAACAGTGCCACAACCTTACAATAGGCACTGCAATCGCTTCGCTGCGTGCTCCAAGTCTTTGCAGATCTTCACCACAAATTCTGAAAATAATGCTTGATTCTAGGGTTCAATCAAACTAAAGGTTTATTTTTTGGGGAGATAAAGAGAACATCGTACAAAATTGGGTTGGGGGGGGGGAATGTAATAAGGGTTTAATGTGATTTTTTTCCCCCTAACTTAACCTAACTGCCCTCACGTGACTTACCACATTCTATGGGAGTTGTGCCATATCATCAATTTCTGTCAATTATTTGATGTTGGGACTGAATCTGGCATTAAAAGTTAATATGCATGTTTTCAAAACCGGATCGGACCGGCCGGTCTAACCGGTCCGACCTGTGACCGGTGCCTGGTCCGGTCCGAACTATCTTCCAAAATCGGGACTGAATCGGCCCGTCGAGAATCGGTCAAAACCGGTCCCGGTTCACGGACCGGTTCGGCGGGCCTTATCTGAATTTTTTTTTCTGCTTTTCTTTTTTGTTCACGCCGTGAAGAAACAAAAGGGTTGAACCCTTGCTTGAAGTCCGCCGGTCCGCCGGTCCGCCGCGCCGCACGTCTCCACCCGTCCGTCGCGCCGCCCATCTACTACGGTTTTAATTATTTTTTCCTGCTTTTCTTTTTTCTTCATGTCACGTGAAGACAAAATGGGTTGAACCCTTGCTTGAAGCCTAGCCGTCCGCTGCGCCGCGCGTCTCTGCCCTTTCGTCGCGCCGCCCGTCTGCTGCCGTTAGGCTGAAGGTAAGAGCATGGTTATCTGGGGCTCCAAAGTCACATATCGATCTGAAGAGGGAGAAAGGAAATAGTAAAAGGAGGTGAAATTTTTGGAGAGGGAGAGAGAGAGTGGGTAGAGTTTTCTGGAGAGAGAGAGGGAGAGAGGGAGAGAAACGTTCCTTTCAAAGAGAGAAAGGGTGAGAGAGAGAGAGTGGATAGAGTTTTCTGGAGAGAGAGAGAGAGAGAGAGAGAGAGAGAGAAAGACGTTCTTTTCAAAGAGAGAAAGGGGGAGAGAGAAAGTGTAGACTTTTTTGATAAAGTGAGAGTGTGAGTTTTTTTTTAAATTAAATAATTAGAAAAATATTTTAATTTTCAGTTCTAATTTATTCTGAATAAGAAAGTATTTTTAAAAAATAAACAAGTATTACCTGATTCTACATTAAAAACTTATTTATATTTATATATCAATTATCTTCCTTCAAATTGAGTTAATGTTAAAAAAAATAATAAAAAATAAATAAAAATACATTCCATATTTTCCCGAAGAAGAATTAATGCATTTAGTCATTAAATGACAAATTGAGATGCACAATTGTGATATATTGAATACCAATGAAGAAGAATTAGTGCATTGTGATAAAAATAATATTGGATTTATTTGGATTTGGATATAAGACGGGACAAAATGTGTTCTTTGAATTATCTTGTTAATTATTATTTGTTAACTTTGGGATGAATGATAAGTTAGATTTTTTTTAAAGAGTAAGATAAATTTCTTGTTTGGTTATTATTATTATTATTATTATTGAATTTTTTTCTAATTATTTTTTTATGTATTTATGATTTTTTATATAAAAAAATTAATTTAATAATTATTATATATTTATGACGTCACACCGGTTAAACCGGTGGTCGAACCGGTTGAATCGGTAACCAGTAAGGCCGTCGGTTCAGTGTCCGGTCCGGTTTTCAGAACATTGATATGCAGGATTAAATATGTCACCGCTGAACAATTTAGGACTCAATGTATCACTAGTCTAATTATATGGTACCAAAAATGTAATTTTCCCTAATAACAAGACCAGGTACACGTTGGACACCGCCATATAATCTGATGCAATGGATTTCGAGAAGAAAAAGTATGACTATTTTATTGCGTATAGATTTGCTAATCTGTCCCATCAGTTTTTTATTCCAAGATGTCTAGCTGTGCTGAGGGCACATGTATGCCTTACATTTATTTATAAAAGGAATAAAATCATATATGATTTTAAAATTTGTGGTCTTTTTTAATTTTTATTTTTAATTTTACAGGCTCATCAAAATGTGAATAAAATTTTCAAATTTTTATCAAATTTGAGTATTTTTAGCGACAGACATTAAAAATTAACGAAGTAGCACACATGTGCAATTAATCGCCTATGAGGAGCACATGACTAACGTAAGGAGCACGTGCGTCTCTTCGTTAATTTTTAACGTATGTCGCTGAAAATGACCAAATTTGATGACAATTTTGAAAACTTATTTTTATTTGGATGAGTCCGTAAAATTATGGACTAAAATTGAAAAAGACCACAAATTTTAGGGACCATATATAATTTTATCCCTTTATAAAACTATCACTTAACCATATTTCCAAATTTTGATTAACATTTTGTGGCCTAAATTAAGTGTCTATATGCCTTTGTATTTGAGGGGAATATATAGTAATCAAAAGGATGATACTGAGACGAGGGAACAAAGTGCAGGGTTGAACTTGCTATATATTGTTTAGTTTGCTGTTCAAACTTTGTGAGATATGCGATATTGAGATTTACGTAGTTATCCCTAGCTCTAAATTCAGGTGGAATTATTTCCACGTTATATCGTCAAATACCTTGCAACGACTTGAATGAATGTTAGACTGTCATTTCAAATTTTCGAAATTAATAAACTTATCAATTTTAGAAGTAAACTTTGGCAACAATTACTAGCAAAAAAAATTAATTCATAGAAATAAAAAGTAAATTAAATACAAAGTTTTCAATAATTTTTATAACTAAGAGATGAATACCTCACCTTTATTCAACTCAAATAGGTTTTTTTGGGAATTTGAGTGTTGAAGCAGATCGAACTTAGTGAGGGTTAAGAATATCGATCAGGAAGGTCGTCAACTTTATGAGCCTTGATTTCACTGGGCCCCTAATGAATTTTTTGGATTTGGATTGAGCCTTCGAGATCTAATGAGCCTCTTAGGGTCGGTCGAGGAAACTATGAAATATCTTGTATGCATCACATTTTCAAATGTGGTAGTTGGACTCTTAACTATGTTGGGCTAGTAAGTATTCTAAATGTCATAATTCGAATATCTTGTTGTCCTAAATTGAAAAATCAGAATAATTGGACCCTATGAATGGCTTTTAACTTGGTTTCAACTTATCACACTAGGGTTGTTTTTGGTAGTAACATAAAATTGTGCCTAATAATGAAATCATTGGATGCATATACTATAAATCTGTTATCAATGCAATACATTAATATGTTTGGTGACAATTATTACTTTGTGACATATCATTTAGAGAGTGGTAGCATTTTTATTCTTGCATGGCTTATAAGAAAATTACCCCAAAATCATTTAATTTAGCCTTGTCGTATAAATTTACAGTAATATCGTAGATTTCAACTCCTATCCATTCAACCAAAATCAATTAGATTCCATATCCCATTCCCATCATGTGATGGACTATTCAATAAATTAATTGATGAAAAATCGGACCTGAAGTATGTGAAGCACCAAAAATAAGTCCATCAAACATTATTATGTATGAAATTTTCACACAACTGTACGTATAAATCTCTATCAAATGTAACTTAATAGTATCAAACTTTCCATGTATACTTTGGACCATATTTCTAGCAATTTCCACCCATATCAATCCCGAAACAGAAGTAATTAAGGAACAAAAATTCTCATAGAAAGGGAAAAAGAAAAAAAAGAAAAAATCGCACAATAAAAATCTCGCCAAATTGAAAAAGAAAAGACCTAGAAAAGAAAAAAGAGCATTTTGGTACGTTACGTATTATAGTCATTTTCTTCTATTAAAAAGACAGAGAGACCTTGCGCAGTAGCTAGAAGAACAAAGGTAGTCACTCTCAAACCACCGCCACCATTATTCTCAGCACCAATTCCTCCCCTGTCATCTGTACTTCACCAAATCCCCCATTTTCGTGCTAAACCCGAAAGGCCCACCAACTGTGCGATGAAAATCCCAGAACAAACAATGCAGTACAAGAACCTTGGCAGATCTGGGCTCAAGGTATCCCAGCTCTCCTATGGCGCCTGGGTCACGTTCGGCAATCAGCTCGATGTTAAGGAGGCGAAGAGCATCCTCCAGTGCTGCCGGGACCACGGCGTGAACTTCTTCGACAATGCGGAGGTCTACGCCAACGGCCGGGCCGAGGAGATCATGGGCCAGGCGATCAAGGAGCTGGGATGGAAGAGATCTGACATCGTTGTGTCGACCAAGATCTTCTGGGGTGGGCCCGGCCCCAATGACAAGGGCTTGTCGAGGAAGCATATAATTGAAGGGACCAAGAATTGCTTGAAGAGGCTGGATATGGATTATGTTGATGTGCTTTATTGTCATCGGCCGGACATCAGTACGCCGATCGAGGAGACTGTGAGGGCTATGAACCATGTGATTGATAAGGGGTGGGCTTATTATTGGGGGACTAGCGAGTGGTCTGCTCAGCAGATTACTGAAGCTTGGGGTGTGGCAGAGAGGCTGGATCTTGTCGGGCCTATTGTTGAGCAGCCTGAATATAATCTACTCTCCAGGCATAAGGTAAATTGAAGGGAGTATTGAGAATAGTGGTGGTGATAGCACCTTTTGTCTGCTGTTTATTGTTTTTTTATGATGTTTTTGAGTTTGTTTTTAGATCAAATATATGAATGGTTTGAGTATTGCTCTCTACTATTAGTTTATTGGTTATCGGAGATATTTATTGTGCAGATTAAATGACTGATTACTGAAATGTTGTGCTTTTGAGGGTTGGGGGCTGTGTGAAGGCTGAAGCTTTGTTGTTTCTGATACTATTTCTTAAAGTATTTTTGAGGTTTCAGATGTTTTCAGCTATTGAATCTATGCTGTCATCATGTGCATTTGGTGAATTCCGAGTGAGTTTTGGTGGTCATTTTTTCTTTTCGACTGTTGTCGGGGCAGGGGAAGTGATTGACACTTTGAGGGATCTGACACCATTTCTTGAAGTATTTTAACTTCTCTTAAGCTTTTTAAGATATGGATGGAGTTCTCATCTTGCTATTTATTTTTTTTCTCCGTTTGGTTTGTTTTTGGCCAACTCAATTGGTTAAAAATTTCCAAAATTTGAAGACTTTCTTTTTTTCTTCTATTTTCCCCCCCTTCCATTGTCTACCATAATATGTAACATCAGTCTGCATTGAACTGATGCAGGTTGAGACTGAGTATCTCCCTTTGTACGCGAACTACGGTCTTGGCCTCACCACATGGAGTCCGCTTGCATCTGGAGTTCTGACCGGCAAGTATAACTCAGGAAATATCCCACCTGATAGTAGGTTTGCCTTGGAAAATTATAAGGTAATGATAGAAATGGCCTTAATTTTTTTAAAGAAAAAATTTTGTGTTGACCTTTTCTTTCTTCGATCTGTTATGTTCAACTGTTTTCTATTTTGCTTTTTTATTCTTGTTGTAAGATTTTGCAGTTTTTACTTTCATTTGCTATGCTTGCTATATTGATCATTCTGTAATGTATGATTATCACATTAAACTGTTGTTTAAGATTTGGTCTCTGGAGAGAATATTTATGAGTTCATTGATGTTTTTTCATTCCATGCTTTAGTGAGAGGTAAAGAATTTTTATGCCGCACTTTAGAGTTTTTAAAACAGCACATATTTTTGTGTTAAGCATGCGATAGTTCAATTGTACTGCAATAAGGACATCATGGTACTTGAAATGTAATTACTTTCCTTTTTATCCTTGCACATATAAATTCATTATATTTGAGAGGAAATTTACCATTATTTTTGGAATCACATTATGCAGAACCTTGCCAGCAGATCCTTGGTAGATGATGTGCTAAAGAAAGTGAACGGATTAAAACCAATTGCGGATGAGCTAGGCGTGCCTTTATCTCAACTTGCAATCGCTTGGTGTGCTTCAAATCCTAATGTCTCATCTGTTATCACAGGTGCCACCAAAGAGGCCCAGGTCAGCATGATGCCCATTTCTTTCTTGTCTCTGTTCTGTTATAAAATTGCTTTGGAGCTGTTTGCTTTATTTCACTTGTCCATATAATGCCTATCGTGAGGTGCTTTTTTTAATCCTGAAGAGCCAATGCTGTTTTTCGGCCTTTGATGGTCTCAATGGTTGGAAAGTGCATTTATGTTGTAATTCAGTTTTTTTCAATTGCACTTGGGCTTACAGAAACTCAGGACTGCTTGGTTTTCTCCTCCTACGGTTTTTCTGTTGGTACCAAACATTCCATGAATTAATAGATTGAGCTAGATTAATTGATGTTCGTTGATATTGAGCTAGAATGAATTCCGGTTCCTTTGCATTTTCAACCATACTGCCTAAAAAATGTTATCTCCAACTTACTTTCTTACTGGCTTTATTATGGTTCATCTGTAATCTCAAACCAATTGGGACATTCTTGGTGAAGCAGATTCAAGAGAACATGAAGGCTATCAATGTTATTCCTTTGCTAACGCCTGCGGTGATGGAGAAAATCGAAGCTGTTGTTCAGAGCAAACCTAAGCGCCCCGACTCATACCGCTAAACTTGTATTTGCCGATCATTCCATAGATAGACTGGTATTTGCTATTCTCGAGGCTTTTTCTTTTCCGGGCCTTTTTCCTTTTTATATTAAAAAAAAGAAAGAAAAATGAGTATAATCTTTGGACTTGTGGTGGAAGTATTGCGTATTTTTCATGATGGTGGTGATGGGTTGTTAGACATGATCAACTACTGTTAACTGAGAAATGGCATTGCCTTTGCTGTGCTTATTTGTTTTACCAGGTCTCTTTAGTTGTCTGTATGCCTTGTCTAAACCGATTGTAGTTGTAATGGCTTGATAGTGGTTATTATTATTATTATTATTATTATTATTATAAAATTGACGATGCTCTCATGACTTGGGAAAGGAAAAAAATGACAGAAACAGAAGTTGTGAAAAGAAACTTCTTGGTGGGCAATTGGCGGGTGATTTTCTTTTTAACATATTCTTAGTTTCGTGGAAACTTATTTTTAATTCGATGGTATTTGTGAGTATTTTACTAGTATATTCTCTTTTGGGAATAATACTCTTAGCTCTAAGCTGAACAATCAGCGCTAAGCTGTGTCTGAACTTTCGTGTTTACGCCTAAACATATGCAAACATTGGTTCCATCAGCGTAGTACCACTAATAAAATGTAGATAGTTGCTTAAAACTCTACTATTGACAACTCGCGTTAAGTCATGTGTTACCACTCCGACTAGGATTTTTGGTTAGAAAATACAATTAAATAGCAAACGGTTAAAATATATTCTAGGTGTCAGCCGATGACATGAAAAGTTGAGGTTGTACACACATAATTTGGGTGTCGAAAATATATTTTTCTGCCAAATTAATATATCAACGTGAGAGAAATATTTTGATTGAAAAATATTTTTATGCTTAGCCCATGCGGGCGCAAAACAGAAGTTTTCTAAAAGAAAAAAGATTCACAGAAAAAAAAAAAAAAAGAAAGAAGAAGACTGATTGGAGAATATAAATTTTACATTATGCGAGTGGTACACTTATATTGTTTATCGTATGATATACGGTAGATGAGTTGGTATGTGTCAATTAAATTGATGTAAGGAACTATTTATTACCATCTATAGTAGACAAGTAGCTGTGGGTCACTAAAAATTGAATTAAATTCATTTTGCACCTATACTATTGACGTTATATCAATACCTTTCCGTGTCAAACAAACTTTTTGACCTAAAAAAATTGGGTTAACGGACAAAAATTATCCATAAATTTTGTAAAAGGATCTTATTAATTCGCGACTGCTCAATAAATTATGTGACATGATAACTCCAATCATAGTTAAATCTTATTATCTTGACTCTGAAATTTTAATTTAGATAAACTTTTATTAGATAAAATACGTTTTAATTACATTTAAAACATAAAAGTGTTTTTAGAAAATACCTTATAAACTTTTTTTTTTTGTCCTTTTAATGGGAAATGCTTGATTGCATTAAGATAGATTATAGTTTTTGTTTTTAGAGTTTGGGTTCTTTATACAATTAGCTAAAAATTGAGTAGTGGTTTAGTTAATATGTTTGAGCCATGCACGACATCTTTATAGTAAAATTATTCAATTACTTTGTGACCTACGCCGATCACCTGAGTTTAGGTTGAATTACAAAGAAACTCTTATAAGGTTTATAATTATCAAAGATCCCATTGTGTTTGTTTGTTTGTTTTTTTTCGTTATTAAAAAACATCCTGCTTGTAGTCGCCGTTAGAGTTTTGGATGCTTTCTGTAAAATATGTTTGTGATTTGCTAGAAGTACTTTTTGGTCCAATTTTTTTATTTTTTTTTACTGAGATACTCCGACGGATTTAGTTGTTAGATTATGTTATATATGTAGGGTGTTTATGGTAAGATTTTAAAATTTGTGACTGGTGTTGTTGTGATGTTTTCATATTTAAAAAATAGGTAGCCCTCTTTTTCTAATTGGTGTTAGAATTTTTTTAAAGGTGGTTATGTAAAGTTACTCACAATAATATGGAATATAAAGTCTGCAAGTAAATGTAACTTCTAATTTAATTGAGCATTGACATGATCAATTTGAAGTATGAAAGTTTTGCATTATATTATCCATGTCACAACATGTCAAAAATTATATGGCCAAAAGATACATACAAATGCCAAATGTACATAACTCATTTTAAGCAAATTGACAAATTATCCAAAAACAACTAGCAATTTGCAACAACCCATGACCATTACCACCCGAAATATTCTCCAACCAACATGTACAACACCTAATTGCACTTATTTGCACCAAACAAACACACAATCATCGCCAATATTGTCCAAAATATCTATCCAACCAGCAACAACTACACTTTTCAGCACAGAAGCACATTATCATCAACAATGGGGTGGAGGTGTTGGAAAATTTAATTTATGAATGAAATTAAATATTTTAGATTAACGATGAATTGGTGCGACTCTCCAAATGGTCATCTTCCTTAGCTGAATCGGCGTAATTCTTCCTTATCAACGATTATGTCATTTGATTTAAAAGCCCTTTTCCGAAAAGTTGCAAAAGCAAACACTAATGTGAAATCTGGGAATTTCACGAAAACAAACCAAAATAAGGATAGAGAATCAACCTAGCTATACCATCTTTAACCAAAATCACAAAATAAAAAAGACCAAAAATCAACAAAGTAATGCAGTCCGAGAAAAGCCCTAATATGAATTTTTCGGGGATTTCATAGAAAAAAAAACAAATTAACTAATAAAAGATACATCATAATTACATACAACGCAAGAAAGAAAAATGTTATTCTTGAAAATGCACAAAATTTTACATAAAAATTGCAAAAAAAAAACCCTAAATCATGCAAAATCTTGTTGAACATTTTCAAAATAGGTTTCACAACAAAAATATCAGACATACACCAATGATCAGGTGAAACCCATCACAATCGTACATCAAAACGTACGTGGGTATTACCAAGTCATGAACGGGCTGTCTTAACATATCTCTTTTTCAAAGAAAACTCCCAATGCAGGGCTCGGTTCTTGAGTAAAGCAGCTCAAGCAAGGGTAAATTTAATGATTTGAAAGCATATATATATATATATATATATATATATCAGCTCATTTGATTAAGTAGCTCAACTGTTGTTAGGAAATTCACTTGACCAAATCAGTATGCCAATAGATATTTTAGGGAGAATTTTAGGAAAAAATAGCCACATTAGGGGATTTACATACAAGTCCAACAGATATTTTAGGAAGGATTTTTCTTTTTTCATTTTTTAGAAAAGAAATGGTAGAAGAAAGAGATCACAAGGATTTAATTAATATTTTTGCATCTCAAAGGTAAGAAAAATAAGTTTTCAATAGTATTGTATATTCTTATATGTTGAGTATTGTACTTATTATTCTCATGTTGCAATTTTTTTTAATTATTAATATGTTTTTAACTTAGTGGTAAATTCAAGGCCCAATTTGATTGTGAAGTTGATATGAACTAATTTTCAGGTCCCACAAAGTCTTCCTTGAATTCTTGGTGGACAAGTAAGAGGAGTCGATTGCCTCCTCAAGAAGAACGGTGTATCCTCCCCTGATAGTAAGTTGTCCTCCCAAAATGGAAGGATTTGGATATTACTTGGACACTTGTCATAATCTTATAGTGTTGTTATATGCTCTAATATGAAGGGTTTGGATTTAATATGCTATATTGTGGGCTTGCTAATAGTGATATATGTATTTTTAAGCTTTTATTAGGGGGCCTATATTCATTCTATGGGCTATGTATAATTGTGCCCTTATGAGGTAACCATTCTCCTAAGTGCCTTTTTGGGCCTTTATAATTAATGTTATTATTCGTGGTATTGTTTTTGTGTTTGGCCCATATCATTAGTCTGCCAAGTTTATTAAGTGAAGATGTAATATTTGCTTAATAAACTTTGTTGGTTTTTATTTTTCGTCGGGCTTTGGTGGGTTTCTTATTCCACTTATGTCTGATAATGAACCTACACTTGTTCCTTTGGGCCTTTATTATTGTTTGTGATACTGTTTGCCTGTTTTGGGCTCCCATTTGGCCCAGATTTTTGAATTTAATATGGCTTTTGCTTTGGCGGCTGACTGCCTCTTCTTTTTCGGCCACGTGTATTATACAACTTTACTTTCTTCAACGTTTGATTTTCCCTTTTGTCTTCCAGTCTTCTTCGTCTTCTCTGCTCCCTCACATGCACACTCCTGCTCTCTTTTTTTCTCAGCATGCCATTCTGACGCTATTGACAGCGACCTTAACCGACGTTGCCCCTGCTTCTGCTGCAATTACGTTCCCACAGGTTTCCCTTAACTTCCTTGCCCCTGTTTCCTCTGCTTCTTCTTCTTTCTTTTTTCTCTCTTTTTCTTTTTTCTTTTTACTTTTTTTTGTTTATCTTTGTCTTGGGTTACTATGGGCATTCATAGTGAAGGGTCGCTTAGTGAGGGGTCTTTGAGTGATCCGGCTTTAACCCATGCTATAGACGATTATGTTGAGGGTAGGTCTGGAGGTGGTGAGTCTAGGGTTCGCAAGGTTTATAAGACCCGTAAACCTTAAAAGTTTCATGGTAAACACACTTCTGCTTTCTCTAAGGCTAAAAAGTTTAACATCCCCGGCGCCTCTTCTAGTGTGCTTTCTTCTGACACTGAGTCCCTTATGAGCGTATACGGCTTTGCCTCTGGGAACAGGGGTATAGTGATAAACCCAGTGGCGGACCTCTGAGGCACCATTTTCCTACTCCTTCAGACTATTATAATGCACGCCCTTAGGATCTGCATACTGAGCTTGAGTTCAAAGCTCTTTTCCGCAAGGATGGCATCCCCGCTCTGCGAAAGAATTTCCATATTCCCAGTTCTTGGTGAATTAGAGTTCCTCGTAAGTCTGACACCATGGATTCATCTCCCCCTAGCTATAGTTATTTCAATGTAAAAGCTTTGGAAGTCGGGCATAGGTTTCCTGTTCTAGATAAGGTCGGCGGCATCCTTGCCCACTTTGGTTTAACTCCGACGCAACTAGTCCCCAATGCTTATCGTATGATCTTAGGGTTCGCAGTCGTTGCTAGGCTCCTTCGTATTTCTCTTGACTTTAGTAATTTCTCTAACCTCTTCTATATCTGCAGTTCTAGGGGGTTCTATCATTTCCTGCCTCATCACAAGTTTCTTCATAACTTACCTACCAGCCTTTTTAATAAAGAATGGAAGAGCTGCTATTTTTATGTTAGAGCTCCCCCTGACCAACCTTGGGTTGTTCCTCATCGGTGACGGTCTACCAAACCTAAGCATCGTGATCTAGGGCCTTCCTGGGGTCTTTGGTTCTTAGAAGAGCTATCCACTTAGACCTTTGACATATTTGATCTTCTAGAGGAGGGTTTTTTTTAAAGTTCTGTGACCTCAGTAGAGCTGAGGTGTCTACCCCTACCCCAGAAGGTACTTTCCTGTAATATTTGGTTCACGAGTCTATCTGTTCTTTCTGACCTCTTGCATTGGTTCTGTTTTACAGATATGGCTAGTTACCTGCAATTGGCCCGCAAGATGATGGAAAAGAAGTTATGTCGCGAAGAGGGGGGTTCTAATGGTGGTTCTGAGCCTATAGCTACGGAACCGCTAAGGCAGTATACCCAGTAGTAGAGGTTTCTAACTCTGAAACCAGTCCACTAGGTAAGTCCACTCGAGAGGGTCCGGGGTCTGGAACTCGGGGTCTTGCCCAGCTTCTTTTCGATCTTGCATTTGGTTTAGCCTCCGTTGTCTATGGCCTTGGGTTGTTTGCTCAACCCGCTAAGAAGCAGAAGCTACGAAAGATAAGGGACTCTACTGTCTCGTCGATGAGTGAGGGCTTATCATCCACTGGGTTAGAGATTCGCCCTTTTGTTTTGGCTATTGTGGAGATAGCCGGTTTCAAAAAGTGCGATGCATCAATTCCAAATCCTACTGTTTGTATTATCGATGGTCTTCGGCGAGCGCGCCTTTCAGAGTAGAACTTGGGTATGAGCAAATTTTCTACCAAGTTCGAGGCTCTGGACGTTCGCGTGAAGTTGCTGGAACGGGTTCGTGTCAACCCTAAGTTTTCCAGGTGTACGGCTCCTTTAGATCCTAACCTTAAGCATCAATATAATCCTAAATGGAAGGTTTCGGTGAAGGATAGGATGACGGATCCAGGGTTGGCTCTGGAGCTCTAGAAGGGTCACGCTCTGCCTCTTCACTTGGTAGATTATCTGGATGTTCCATCTACAAGTTTGGAAAAGGCAATGGCGGCCGCTACCAGTATTGTAAGTGTTTATCTTAGATTATTTCAGTCACCTTGTTGTGCTTGTACTGATTTTTGCCTTTGCATCTCTTAGATCGTGACTATGGGTCGAACTCTGGCCCTTCAGAATACCTATCTCAGAGCTGGCATCTCAGAGCTTTTGCCAGCTTTGAGACAGAGAAGTAGAGGACAACTGAGGCTGTCTTGAAAGTGGTTCAGGAGGAGGTTCAACAATCTAGGATTGTTGAACTTGAGAAGGCTTTGGGTGCTGCCAATATCCGTGCTAATGGTTTGTAGAGTCAGTTGAATTGTGCTAACAAGGGAAAGGAGGAGCTGAATAGCTTGCTTAAGGTCTGGGCAGATCAAACTATTGAGGTTCAGGGTGCTTTGGAGAACTGCCAGAAGAACCAGTCTAAACGCAAGGCTCAGCTCAGCATGAATAAAACATAGAGCGTCTGAACAAGCGTTACGAGGAGAGGTATGGTGAAGGCATCGTAGAGGGTGAATGTCGTGCCTCTACTCCTGACCGTATGCTAGGGCTCAGACTTCAAGCTGCTCGTGATTTTCGTCAGTCGCATACCTTCCAGGTGATAGTTGGAGGTCTTATGATGGATGAGAGCTTGAAGTTCTTTAATTTATGCAAAGATCGGACACAATATCTTGGTGGGTTCCGTGATGGTTTTGACCTTTCTCAGTTGAATCCTTTGAACTCTGCTACTGGAGAGTCCATCAACCTTGAGGATATGCTCGACCCAGAACCCGACCAATTGCTCCCCTTTTGTCTGAAGAAAGTTTGTAATAATTTGTTTAGGCAGCTTTGTATGTTCTGTTATGACTTGTCATGTATTACTTTTCTTCGTCTGTAACTTTTAGTCTATCTTACTTTTGATATTCTGAAATGAGATCTTCCCTTTTTCTATGCCTTACTCTCTTTTGTATTTCTGCGCTTGTATGACTTCAGTTTTGAGTTTATCTTGGGACTTCGTTAAATTTTAAGACTCTGCCCTGGTCTGGTGACTCACAAGAGGTCATTGTGTGGGTCACGCGGACCTCAACACTCAGTTAATTTTAGGACTCTGACCAGGTCTGGTGACTCATAGGATGTCATTATGTGGGTTGCGTGGACCTCAACACTTAGTTAATTTTAGTTAATCTTTACTCGGACAACAGGTTATGGTGAGACTTTGTTTTCATTGATTTGGGAATGGCGTTTCCGGGTGTTTTGAAAAATAGCAAAGAAAGTTTCATCAAGACCATAATTGAGTGCTTCAAAAGGTAAGTAAATAAGCAGAGAAGCGAGTAAAAAATAGGGTAGGGGTTTCGTTACCCCTATGTGTAGAACTTTCTTAGGTTATGCGCATTCCAATTTCGTGGCACTTCCTTCTTGTGCAGATCTTCCAATCTATACGATCCGTTCCTGTTCATTTTTATTATCTTGTAAGGCCTCTCCTAATTTGCGTCCAGTTTGCCTACATGTTTTGTCACCTCCACCTTTTTCAGTACCAGGTCCCCGATTTGAAACGTCGTAGCCTGACCTTCTTGTTATAGCTTCTTTCCATTATCTTTCTATACCTAAGTATAGAAACATAGGCTCTATCTCTACGTTCTTCACTACATTCCAACTCTGTTTTCCTCAGCTGCATGTTCAGTTATGGGTCGTACTTTTTCACTCTCAGTGTCATCATCCCAATTTCTGCGAGGATAACTGCTTCTAACCCATATACCAGGTAGAATGGTATTTCTCCCGTAGTTGGCTTTGGGGTAGTTCGATACACCCACAACACTCCTAGGAGTTCCTACAACCAACTTCCCTTCATTCCACTGACTCTTGTCTTAAGGTGTTGAAGTAGAGTTCGGTTAGTTACCTCTGTTTGTCCGTTAGCCTATAGATGGCCTACGGAGGTGAAGTTCTGCTTGATTTTCATCTTCTCATACCATTTTATAATTTTCTTCCCTTGAAACTGAGTCCCGTTGTCAGAGACTAGGACCTTGGGCACTCCATAACAATAGGCGATGTTTTTCCACAAGAAGTTTATGATCTTGTTCTCAGTGATTTTCGCTACTGCCTCTACCTCCACCCATTTGGTGAAGTACTCCACTGCCACTACTATGAATTTCTTCTATCTCATAGCTGGAGGAAAGGGGCCTAGAATGTCGATCTCCTATTGATCCAAAGGGTACGCCACTTGGACTGAATTCATGGAGCTAGCTGGGTTGTGGATGAGGTTTGCGTAGCGTTGGCATTCCTCACATTTCTTTGAGAATTCCATGGCGTTCTTCTATAGGGTTGGCCAAAGTATCCTTGTCTGATTATCTTTTGGGCCAAGGCCTTTCCTCCAGAATGGTTTCCACAACTGCCTTCATTTATTTCCCTCATGACGTACTTGGCTTGGTTCGGGGTCAAGTACCTCATCAGGGGTCCTTCTATTGACTTCCTGTATAACTCTCCATCAATAATCGTGCACTTGGCTGCTTTGTACCTCATTCTCTTGGCCTCAACGCCATCTTTTGGTAGAACCCCGTCTTTTAGGAAATCTATGACGCTATCTTTCCAGCTTGGTTCTACTTTAACCATATCGATCATGAAGGTGTGTGGGGTTTGGGCCTCATTGCTTCGTGTGCTAGGATTTTCTGCCACCATAAATGTGATGTTTTTGGTACTAACCCTGCCATAGAACTAGCGAATTTTGATAGCGTGTCCACTCTCTTATTTTCGGATCTTGGGATTTGTTTGAGCTTAAAGGTCTGGAAGGTTTTAACCTTATCTCTCACTTTATCCAAGTACTTGATCATCGCGTCCTCTTTGGCTTCATACTTTCTTTCAAATTGAAATGCCACCAGCTGAGAAGTGGTGTGTACCACGATCCATTTGGTGCTGACCTCGGTGGCTCGCTCCAGACCCCCAAGTAGAGCCTCGTACTTTGCCTCATTGTTGGTTACGCCAAAGTTTAGTTTGAGCGCCACTTCAACTTTTTCGTTGTTTGGGCCTTACAACAAGATTCCAACTCCTCCATTGGTTGTTGTTGCGGATCCATCGACGTGCAATATCCACTGACCTTCTTCTTCCAACTTAGCTTCATGAGTCATCTCCACTACAAAGTCTGCAAAGTCATGGGCTTGTATCATAGGTCTACTCTTGTATTCCGCTTTGAACTGGGTAAACTCTATAGCCCGTTTAACCATTCGTCTTGATGCCTCGGGTTTTGACAGGATCTGTCTCAATGGCCCGTTGGTCAATACTACTATGGGGTGTGACTGGAAGTAGTGTTTCAATTTCTTTGAGGTTGTGATTAGGGCCAGTGCTAGCTTCTCGATTCTCAGGTAGTTTTTCTTCGCTCCTTGCAATATCTTGCTGATGTAGTATATTAGCTTGTATTCTTTGTCTTCGTTCTTAGTTAAAACAATGCTTACAATAACTTCAAATACCGTGAGGTATCTATATAGGTGTTTTCCTTCAATTAGTTTCGAAAGAAGGGGGGTGATGTCAGGACTTTTTTAGCGCCTCAAATGTTTTCGCACATTCTTCCATCCACTTGAACTTTTTGTGACCTCTTAGGGTCTTGAAAAATGGTAGACCCCTATATGTGGATCTCGATATAAATCGATTTAATGAGGCCATCTGCCCCGTCAGTATCTTTAGTTCTTTGGGGGATGTTAGCTGTCTCATGCTCAAAACTGCTCTGATTTTCTTGGGTTTGCTTCGATTCCTCACTCATTAACTAAATATCCTAGAAACTTACCACTTTTTACTCCAAATGTGCATTTGGCTGGGTTCAGCTTCATCTTGTACTTTCTCATGACCTCAAATGCTTTCCGGAGATGGATGATATGATCTTCTTGGAGGCTTTTGACGAGCATATCATCTACGTAGACTTCTAGGGTCTGGCTTATGAAGTTTTGAAACATGTTGTTTACCAACATTTGATAGGTTGCGCTTGCATTTTTTTTTAGCTCGAATGAAATAACTCAGTAGTAGTATATGCCGTCTTTGGTCATAAACGTCATCGTACTTGCATTTTCAAGGGCCATGAAGATCTAATGGTATCCCTGATATGCATCCATCATGCTCAGAAGAGCGCATCCAGCGGTGGAGTCGACTAGTATGTCAATTTTTGGTAATGGGTATGGGTCCTTTGGGCATGCCTTATTGTGGTCTGGGTAATCCGTGCACATCCTCTATCTTTCATCCAGCTTTGGGACCACCATTACGTTCGAGAGCTAGTCTGCGTATTGTAATTTCACTACATACCCTACTTCCAATAACTTCTTGACCTCTACAGCTATGATTTTGTTGCTATCATTTCTATGGCTTCTTTTTCTTTGTGCAACTGGTTTGGCCTCTAGGTCGACGTTCAGCCTATGTACCGTGATGCTTGGATCTACCTTCAAAGTCAGACGCCTTACATGCGAAAATGTCGTGGTTTTCTTTCAACAACACAATTAGGTTTATTTCCATCCTCTCTGGAAGTTGTGCTTTAATCTGGGTGGTCCTTTTTGGGTCTTCGAGGCAGATTTCTATGACTTTGTATTCAGAGGGTTCTACTCTGCCTTGGGGCCTCGGGTTTGGTTCGGTGGGCTTCCTTCCCTTCTCGGATCTCACTCCCTCCTACTTTCTTGAGTTGGATGATGTTTCTTCAGTTTTCTTATCCTTAAGGGGTCAGAGACACTCTCTTTGCAGACACTGAATAGCATTCCCTGGCCATCTTCTGATTTGCTTTGACGATGCCAACCCCATTCTTAGTGAGAAATTTCATTTTCAAAGGTAGAGTGGACACTACTGCTTTGAATAAGTTCAGGCCTGGGCCTCCCAATCTGATGTTGTACGCTAAGTCTGCATCCACGACCAGATACTTGATCATAAGGGTTTTTCTGCACGAACCATTGCCCAATAAAGTTGGTAGATCGACAGTCCCTAAGGGTAGGATCTCTGATCCTCCAAAGCTAGTTAGTGGAGTGTTGACTGACCTTATCGCCGTGACTTCTAGCTCCATTTTTCTTAGTGTATCTAACGTAATTATATCAGCTGAACTACCATTATCTACTAGCACCTTATGCACGGTGAAATTCGCTGATATCCATTGATATGACTATTGGGTCATTGTGCGGCATGTATACCTCGTTGAAGTCCTCATCTATGAAGTATATCGGGGTCTGTTTGAATTCTACGATCATTAAATCTGGGCCTCTGGGGATCTGAGGGTTCCAGGTTACTCTGACATATCTTCTCCTCTCATTCATCGAGTCTCCTCCGGTGGGACATCTAGAGATCGTGTGAATTTCACCCCTGCGAGGTATGTTATCGAGTTTTGCATCCTCTCGAGCTTTTTGATGGTCTGGAATTTCTTTTCTCCCTCTTGGGTTTCTTCTTTCCTAGCTCGGTGACCTTTCCTTTATGATTTCTTACTGGTGCATGTTGTTTTTCCATTAAATTCAGCTCAGTGAATCCGCTCTTGTCTCTGCTCTACTTTGCCTCTCCACCCTCTGCCTCGTCCATGGCCTCTTTTGTACGGTTCTCGTTTGGTCATTCGTCCATAACTCTGCTATCGGTTTTCGAGTTACGTATGTAGTTTCTCAAGTACCCTCTCTCGATTAGTTATTGAATTTCATCATGCAACTGCATGCATTCTTTTGTGTCATGACCTTTCTGTTTGTGGAATGCACAGTACTTGTCAGAGGCCCTCTTGCTTGGTGAGGGTCTGGTTCTTAGTGGGTAGTTCAGAAGATGTCCTTGATTCTGCGATTCGATGGCCATCAGGACCTTTGTGTAGTTGACTTGCAGAGGGGTGTGGTAGTCGTACGGCCTCTGCCTCTATGTCTCGGAGGCCCTGTGTGACCTTCTCTTACTCTCGCGGGGTAGGTCGTAGTGACTCCTTCCCTTAGGCTCTTCTCCTGCCTCCTGTCTCTCCCGCTCGTCCTTTATTTCATTTACTTGTTCTTCCCTCGCGTACCTATTTGCCATCCTCATCAAGTCCTCCAGTGTGGTCAAAGCTTGCCTCGCCAGTTCGTTAGCAAAGGGCCCCCTCGTGAGGCCGTGGATCAAGATACTTGTCATCATGGTGAATAGGTATGTCGATATCCTTTTAGAATTTTTCATATTTGCGAAGTGTTACACAAACTTTCTACAAAGTTAGGTGAAGTTCACTACTGTACCTGGTGCCTGTATCGTCCACCACTCCAGAGCTTTGCCTCCGAATGTCGTGGTCAGGATCCTGGCTTTCATGGTGTCGTTGAGACCATGGAGGTCTATGATGTTAGAGTACATGGATAGATGGACATTTGGGTCTGTAATTCCGTCGTATGATGACAGCTTTGGTATTTTCCATCCTTCGGTAGCACCTGCATGGCTATCTCAGTACAGAATGGCAACCCCTATTTTAGCATAAATGCATCATCTACCATTTGTTTCTACTGCTTCATTTCTGCTACCTGCTGGGCTAGCTCGTGGATTTAGTTCATGAGCATTGTTTGCGTGTCATGGCTCACTAGGGGTAGGGTCATCTATTCTTGATATGTTACTTCGTGTGCATCTATAACTCTCTCTCCCTTGTCTCTCGGGCCTCTATTACTACCTCCCTCTTTGGTGGTTCTATAGTCTTGAGTTTCTGCAGACCCTGGGAACAGCTTGCGGGGTCTGATTCAGACATTGCTAGGTAGCCTCTTCTGGGGTAGGTTAGCAGACGCTAATCCCCCTGAGGTATGCGCAATGGATGCATGTTTTTCAATTAATTGATCGCCCAATATTTCTAATATTCTTTTCAGCTGATTTGGGATCATAATCGGCAGACTTTCAGATTCAGTTCCTGTTTGGTTCCCTTCTGCTTCGATAATTGGTGGCTCGCGATTATCGATCATCTTCTTACTAACTTTGAACTCTTAGGATGCGTTTGAGCTTGGTAATAGTGTGTTTACGCTAAATAGAGAGAATGAAAATAAGGTGAGCACCCTCAGGCCAAGCGTATCAACACTTGAGCTTTAGATGCCCCACGGTGGGCGCCAGTGAAGCTGGTATCACTACAGAAAAAGGGCAAATTCTGGGGGTAAAACTCCAATGGAATTTCCACCAGAAAATGTTAAATTCGACGGAAATCGGGGGAAAACTGGCGGAATCGTGTCTGCCGGAAAAAATGGCCCCGGAACTGCGTTTTTCTCCGGAAAGCAGTCCGACGAAAATTTCCTCCGGACCACCTCTAACTCGTCAACACCGATGGCCCATCGAACCGCTGCCGCAGGGTTGCCACTGCCCAGTTGCCGCCACCAAGCTGCTGCCCCCGCCCGGTCGCTACCACCACCACTGCCGCTCCGTCCGCCGCTGGAATAGTACCTCCCAAAATGTGTAAATATTTGTAATTTAGGGGATTCGAACTCGTGACCTCAAGGTTGGATAACCAACCCTTCACTACCAAGATATTGTAGGAAGTTGTATTCTATTTTGTTTTGTTTTATTCTTATTATATATTTATTTGGTTAATTTTATTTTAATTTAGTTTAACATTCTCCTTTCAATTTAAAAAAAAAAAATCAAGATTCTTTTGTCTATGTATATATGTTTGCATATTCTTATTTTGTTAATATATATATACACACACACACACACTATATAAACATATGTATACCAATAAATATATTATAAATAATTAAAAGATAGTATAAGTAACAATAGATAAGGGATAGTATTGATACTACATAAACTTATGTATTATATATGCTATATAAATATATGTATACCAATTAATATATTATAAATAATTAAAAGATAGTATAAGTAACAATAGATAAAATATAGTATTGATACTATATAAGCATATGCATTATATACGCTATATAAATATATGTATACCAATAAATATATTATAAATAATTAAAAGATAGTATTAATACTACATAAACTTATGTATTATATATACTATATAAACATATGTATACCAATAAATATATTACAAATAATTAAAAGATATTGTAAGTAACAATAGATAAAATATAGTATTGATACTATATAAACTTATGTATTATATATACTATATAAACATATCTATTATATATACTACATAAACATATGTATACCAATAAACTTATGCATTATATATACTATATAAACATATGTATACCAATTATTAAAATTAAATATATATATATATATATATATAGTATGTTACTTTTGCTAAAAAAGATTTTCAAAAAAAAAAATATAAATAATAATAGTTAATAAGGATATGTAGTTATATATAGAATTTTGCAAAAAACGAATTGTAACAAAATAAAATTACCGTTGGATGTAATGGGGGTTTGCACCTTGGACCTTTGAGATGTGAGAGTTATTGCCTTATCAGTAGGCTATGCTTAAACTTGTTTAAATATTTTGTAATTTATAATAAATATGTAAATTGGCCAAAATTCAGGAAAAAAATATATTCTGGCCAAATTTTCCACCGGACCTTTTTTGGAAAAAATTTAATAACTTTTGTATCTAATGGGATTTGAACCTTAAATCTTTTGGATGAGAGAATTATAGCCTTACTATTAGGCTATGCTTAAATTTAGTTAAACATTTTATAATCTAGAATAAATATGTTAGTCGACCAAAATTCAGACAAAAAAAATTAAAAAAAATCTGGCTGAAATTTCAGCCAGATTTAATTTTTTTTTAATTTTTCAGGGGAAAATTCCATCGAAATTCCCCCAATTTTTTTTTAATTTTTTTTGAATTTTTGAGTTAAAAAAATCCAACGAAAATTTCCGCTAGATTTAGAAATTCCTTTGTTTGAATTTTTTGGGGGAAAATTCCTCCGAAATTCCCCCAAATTGTTTTTTTTTTTGAATTTTCCGGGGGAAAATTCCTCTTGAATCCCACCAGAATTTTTTTATTTTTATTTTTTTGAGGGAAATTTCCGCCGGAATTCCCCCGAATTTTTAAAATCTTTTTTATGTCTGGCGGAGATTTTCACTGGACCCCGGAATTATCCAGCTAATTATTTCTGCCGCAGTTCCGCCAGAATTTTTTTCAACGGAAATCCGACGGAATTTTTGCCCCCTGAAAAACGCCTGTTTTCCTGTAGTGTATGGACTAATTTCCAGCTCCCACAAAGTCCTTGAATTCTTGGTGGACAAGCAAAAGGAGTCGATTGCCTCCTCAAGAAGAAAGGTTGATTCTTCCCAGAGAGCAAGTTGTCCTCCTAAAATGGAAAGATTTGGATATTTATACCCTTCACCATACTTGGATACTTGTCATAATCTTACAGTGTTATATGCCCTAATATAAAAGGTTTGGATCTAATATGATATATTGTGGGCTTGATAATAGTAATATATGTATTTTTAAGCTTTTATTAGGGGACTTATATTCATTGCATGAACATTGTATAATTGGGCCCTTATAAAGCTAATCATTCTCCTAAGTGCCTTTTTGGGCCTTTATTATTAATATTATTATTCGTGGTATTTTTTTTTGTGTTTAGCCCATATCAGAATGCTTAGCCCATTAGGAACATTGAGACGACCATGCCACAATGCTAAGTCCGAACTCCAATAACTCACCCTTAACACTTGTTGAATTGTTTGTCGGAGTTTACAAGCTATTTCAGAAATCATCACATAATATGGTTGAGGGGTCAATGTTTTAAGGTTTTCTCCCTTCGATCTTCTTCTTCTTAATACCATATAAAGTCAATGTATGGCTATAAGGTAAGAAGCATATTTGATATTCCATAATTTTTCTTATTTTTGCTTTTTTTTTAAGAAAAAATATGTTGGCGTTTCGATCAATTCTTCCATTCGGGTTAAGTTAACATAAGGTGGTAAAAACACAAGGGGGTCTTGATAATATAAAGGGAAAATTACACTTAGATCCCTTGAGGTTAGGTCAAATTACAGGTAGATTCCCTTAAGTATAGGAAATTACACATACTCCATTGAGACTTGGGCTAGGCTAACATCCAGCGAAAAGATAATGAAATAACTTTGTTATCCTTGTTGGAATGTTAAGAAAAAATAAGAAAAAAAAATACCACAATTTAGGTTAAATATAAAATGATAAGTTTGTTTATTTCCTTGATGATAATTATCAATTCCAATAGGAGTATTATTGTCTACAATAAAATTTAAATTTTTGAAAAAATGATAAAATTGGAGTTCCGTTATAGTTTTTTGCTTACATAAGCAACTCACGGTATATATGTGATCGAAATGCATGATCTGTTAGCCGGACCCGAACCTCAAAGGAGGTATGTATAATTTTTTATACCTATGGGGGGGCTTGCTGTAATTTGATTCAGCCCCGGGGGATCTAAGTGTAATTTTTTCTAATATATATCTTGGAGGGGGAGTCTTTTTTTTTTAATATAATTTGGCTTAAATTCAGATATGGTTACTGTAATGTTATAAATATTAGAAAGCCCAAAAAAAAAAAAAAAACAAGAAGAGAAAATAGCATTAATTCGGAGGCCAAACATAGTCCTTGAAATTGTTTTAGTCGTCCTATTCCTTAAAACAGTACATGGTACGCCACGTAGTAATAATAATAATAATAATAATAATAATAATAATTTAATATGTGTTAGAAGTACAATATCGTCACTTAATGAAGCTTCATTCATTATAAATCAGTAATGGAAATAAATATTTTTTAAAAGACATTCCATGCATTGACAATTATGTCAGCAATAATCAAGTTATACAAGAATCTCCCATTAGGACTGGGCCGACACTTCAAGTTAATATCAAACTAAAATTTATATATATTTTTATAAAAATTTGAAATCTTGGCCCCTCTCTAAATCATAAAAATTTATTTAATATTTTATAAAAATTTGACCTTGTCCTTTCAATCAAAAATTTCTAATTCCGTTCCAATCTCCCGTACTTCCAATAGACATAATATTTTCCCATCTTTGTTCTGATACTTTATATTACTAACCTGTTACAACATGTAAACATTATTACATTGTACAAAATTAGAAACATTATAAATGCACCCCATTACCAAGAGGGATAAAGTTCTATTTTACAACTTTTGTTTGGATTTTTAGGGGCCGTTTGGATGAGTTTAAAAAAAAAAAGTGTTTCTCAAATGGTGTGTTTATGGTAGAGCATTTTTTTAAGTTAAACAGTTTTGCATTTGGATATAATAGTTAAAATGTGTTTTTATTTGAAATTATTTCGGAATAACTTCTAAAAAAAAGTACTTTTTGGCTTTTTTTCTAGCTTCTATTTAAAAAAAAAAAAAACTCATCCAAATACAATCTTTTTTGTTTGAAGTGCTTTTTTTTAAAAAATGAAATAAGTATTTTTTCTCCAAAAAAAATCCATCCAAACGAACTCTTAAACCGAGGTAAGTTAGAAGTTTTGATGATTATGAAAGTTCAAGGGAGGAATTGATAATTATAAAATTTTGGAGGAGGCGTAAGTGTAATTGAGGATGTGCCAGACTCAAAAATCCGAAATATGATGATCCGAGGGGGAATAATCTCGTGCAAAGAATTTGTGGGCTTTGGGGTTGATATAAATATAATTATACAAACTATCTTCTTATATATTTTGTTTGCAGTTAAAAAAAAAGGCGCGAGGATGGCGCGTAATTCTACGATGATTCTATGCTTTCTTGCAAAATTGTTTGCTTTTCATTTCTACGATATTCCGAAACCCATGCAATGTCCCCTTTTTTCTCTCCATCAACCTCCGCCTCACAAACAAAACCCAATTCTTCATCAATTTTTCATTTCTTTTCTTTTCCCTTTTGGAGCCCCACATTGATTTTACACAAAAAAACGCTGCAAAAAAGGGGCAAGTATCGAGATTTTCTTCTTACAGACAGGTATAATTTGTATTCAATCTCTTTTTCTGCTGTTTTTTTTCATCTGGGCTCTGTGATTTCTTGCCGGGCATTGATGAAAATGTGCAGAAAGAGTGGAATACAAGGGTTTCTTGTTATTGTTCATTTGATTTTGTGCGGCAAAAGAAATTTTGGGACTGAGTTGTTGATTTGACAGTTCTGCCACATGGGTTTTTTGTCGAACACTTTTGCTCATTCTCTATCAATTTTGTTTTGTTTTTCCTTGACACAGTTGGTTATGATAGTGCTGTTGTTGCGATGCTTTAGAAGGACCAATCTGATGAGCTAATGGTGCCATAGGATATATCATTTCTTGATTGATGAATATTTAATGAGGGCGGTGTTATCGAAGTTGGCATAGTTCTTATATTGGAGAATCAGTTAAACAAGTTGTACAAATAGTGTGAAAATAAAGAAAGTAACACAAATTTTCACGTGCTGCAATTTTAATTATATAAACTGCAGCACCTTAGTTGTGTTATGTGGATTACAACAATTGGAGATGGAGGGGCAAAGGAGCCCACCGTGTAGAATTTTGGAGTTTTTTGAGATACAGAATTAGGTAAATTATGTATCAATACTGATAGAAAGTAATGAACAAGTTTTGAAGGACTGAGAAATGCTCATGCCAAGTGAAAAAGAATCCTTGATCTTTGATTGAGAGAACATGAAAAGTGAACTCTATAGCCAAAAAACCGATGCTGGCTCAGCTAAAACCAAGCAAAATGATGAAGACTCTGGTAATAAAAACATCTCTGTGCAGACGGGCGAGGAGTTTTCAGTGGAGTTCTTGAGGGATCGTGGTGCTTCTAAAAGAACCCTTTTCATGAAAGATGTTGATAACATCACCACTACAAACAAACATGTTGTTCAGAATCACCATCATATGCATGAAAATAATCTGACAGGTCTTCCCGTGTTAATGAGAAAAGATTCTTCCGAGCTGTCAGATTTTTCTCCTAGCAAGAGCTACTTAGATGGGGAGAGTAGATATCACAGGGAATCCCTATCGGCTGTGGCTGGTCCTAGGCACCAGAGAAAGTTCCGTGAACCATGTGTTGATGTTGTTCAGAATCACCATCTTGTACATGAGAATAATCCGACAGGTCTTTCCGTGCTAAGGAGAAGAGATTCTTCGGTTTCTTCAGAATTGTCAGATTTTTCACCTAGCAAGAACTATTTGGATGGAGGGAGTAGATATTACAGGGAATCCCCGGTTGCGGGTCCGCTGCACCAGAGGAAGTTCTCTGAGGACATGGACAGAGGTAGTCCATCCGGTCTGTCCATTTATTCATCAGGTTCGCCTACTTCGTATCAGCTTTACAATAAAGGGTCAGGATTTCCCGACGATTCGTTCTCGGCAAAGATGAAGTTTCTGTGCAGTTTTGGTGGGAGAATATTTCCTAGACTGAGTGATGGGAAGCTTAGATATGTAGGTGGAGAGACAAGGATTATATCCATAAGAAAAGACATAACTTATCTTGAGCTCGTGAGAAAGACTGCTGCAATTTGTAATCAGCCCCACACGATTCGCTACCAGCTGCCTGGCGAGGACCTGGATGCACTTATATCTGTATCGTCTGAAGAGGATCTTCAACACATGATCGAGGAGTTCCATGATTTGGAGAGAACTTCTCAGAGGCTAAGGATCTTTCTTGTTTCTTGCAGTGATCAAGAGGGGGGCAGTGGGGGGGCCCCATGTAATTTACAGCAGAATGATGCTGCTGATTTTAATCAGTATGTTGTGGCGGTCAACATGTTGGACCCGACTCACCGGAGGAGCTCCAGCAGGGAGAGCCTCACGAGCCAATTGGGTGCTAATTTTGATGCGGGGGGATCTCCTACTTCGTTTCATCGTTTGGAGAAATGGAACGGGGCCGGTGGCAGTTCATCCAATCTCAAAATGATGCTGCCTATTCCCCAAGTCTCGTCTCAATCCTATTTCCAATATTCTCCCCCGTTATCTCCTGTGGGGGTGAACCCTCCCCGGCTGGGTTATGATCCTCCGTATTGTGCGGACCCAACGGGTTATATAGTGGTGGGTAGTCCGAGTAAAAAGAGCTATATGTTGGAATCACGTGCACTTCCTATGCTGCGCACTCACCTCCGTAAGCCCTGCGCGGACATTGATGAGATGAGAGTCTTGCCAAATGATACAAATAGTAATTTTTCTCCTCAAGTTAGATCTTACAAGAAAACAACTCATCGTCTGTCTGAATCACCACAGCAAAAGCAGACAACGCATGATAAATATCAAGTGTCTAGGATTAAGGAGAAAGAAACCTCTCCTCATCATCAGGATACCAAAAATCAAACCGGTCTTTTGGAGCCAAAACTGGATTTGGAAAACATAACAACACATCTGGCAGACTTAAACAAAGAGAGGAACTCTGCTTCATCATCCAACTCTGTTGAGGATAGAAAAGAGGAGCCCAAATTTCTGATCAAGAGCCAAAAACCAACCAACGATGATCAGAAGCAACACAGGGTTCACAGTGTGGCGTCTGAGGTAAACGACAGCCAATCGCAGCCCACAAACCCGTTTTTATTTCCTGATGACGAACTTAATATAGGTCTAGAGATCTCTGGCCCCAAGGACACTGTACAACAGGAGAAGCACAGTGTAAATTCTTACAAGAAGTTGAGTGAAAGAAAAGAACCAACATTAGCACAATCTCAATTCTCTGATAATTGTGGTGAAAATACTGGTGTTGTGCCAGCAATACCTGTTATATCTGAAGATGTAGCCACAAGCGCGCCATGTGAAATCCAATCATGCTCTTTAGGTCTCTCCCGTATACAAGATGAACTGAGTTACGGGATTGATTCCCCTGGAGAAGATACAGATGGTGAAATTGGTCTCCCTGAGTCTGATTGTGAAGTATGGAACTCTCTCTCTCTCTCTCGTTTGTGTGTGAACGACTAAGCCCTTGTGGGAGTTAATTTTTTTTTTCTTGTGCCTGAATGTAGGATGTTAAGGTTGACGAGGACGACAAGAATGATTCAATAAGTGATGCAGCAATTATTGAAATGGAAGCCGGCGTATATGGTTTGCAGGTTATTAATTTATTTGTTCTTTAATCATGTGGTGGTAATTTCATTTTCTAAATTTGGTAGTATTGTGGTTTATATTACTTCATTCTCTCTCTCTCTCTTTCTCTCTCTCTCTCTCTCTCTCTCTCTCTCTCTCTTTTGTGTAGTATGATCTTTAAATTTCTTTGTTGTTTTAGATATGTACATGCTCTAATAGCCGATAAGGTATTTTTCGGATTTTCATGTCAGACTGATTAAATCAAGCACTCATCTCACTCTTTCTCACATTTCAGTCTGCGATCATTCCTGTGAACTTTAAGCAGTCCATCAAAATCAATAATCAGACATGTTTTAAGAAATCTGAATCTCTAGATAATATTTAACACGTCCTGAGAAAATATTTGCATCATGTCTTACTATGTGATTAAAAAACAAATATTAATGAAATAGCTTCTATTCCAATTAAAAACTTCAGCCTAGTGACATTTTAACAGTGTAGCTCAACTAAAGATTTGTGTTATGTGATTGAGGAAGAGTACTTTTAGAGTTGTGACAGGATTTATTTGATCTTCATCGCAATGAACTTGAGATTTTAGGAAAATCGACAAGTTTTTTTCAAATCAGACAATATTTTATCTCACAATCAATATGGGCCATGAAACATAACTGTTTTTAATCATTGGCATTTCTAGTTCAATCTCTATCTTATATGTGTATATAATTTTGCTATGATGTTGATTAATAAGTTTTAATGAATCAAATGACACAAAAGTTTAACAGAACTTAAGCTATAGGTGAAAAAGCATGAAGATATAACATTATTTTTCTGCCCAGGTTGGTTAACCTTTTTTTTGGTCTCAGTTCCTGACTATATATAGAATTTTTTCATGCATTAGATCAATATACTAATGTTTGATAATGGGTTCTTTCATTAAATCACTTTTTTATAAACAAAAGTTAGTTATCAGATTATCGACCAAGTACTCGTATCATATGGCAGATTATTAGAAATGCTGATCTTGAAGACCTACAAGAGTTAGGATCGGGTACATTTGGGACCGTATATCACGGGAAATGGAGGGGAACAGATGTTGCTATCAAGAGGATAAAAAAGAGCTGCTTTGCTGGGAGATCTTCTGAACAAGAAAGATTGGTTTGTCCCGACTCACTCACTCACTCACAGAGAGAGACAGAGAGAGAGAGAGAGAGAGAGAGAGAGAGAGGAAAGAAAAGTTTAATTATGAAATAAAGGTTATATAGTTTTATTTCTTTTACAGACCAAAGATTTCTGGAGGGAGGCTCAGATTCTTTCTAAACTTCACCATCCAAATGTAGTTGCATTTTATGGGGTGGTTCCTGATGGACCCGGCGGAACGTTGGCCACTGTGACTGAATATATGGCCAACGGGTCATTAAGGCATGTCCTCTTAAGGAAAGATAGGTGAGTTGTACTATTTCTCATTCTGCTTGTATAATTACCTGATTGGTCCATTGATTTATGAAAGTTGAACTTAATTGCAGAACACTTGATCGGCGTAAAAAGGTTATGCTTGCATTGGATGCCGCTTTTGGCATGGAATACTTGCATTTGAAAAATATTGTTCATTTTGATTTAAAATGTGACAATTTGCTCGTCAATTTGGGAGATCCACACCGCCCTGTATGCAAGGTAATGCCCACCTAATTACTATATTTTTGCCCGTCCACTTCAAAAACAAGAAAGATTGAGAAAAGAAAGAATAGTAAAACGGAAAATACATTGTTGCTTTTTTTTGCTCAGGTTGGTGATTTTGGACTTTCAAGAATTAAGCAGAATACGCTTGTGTCAGGTGGCGTCCGTGGGACGCTTCCATGGATGGCCCCAGAGCTACTAAATGGGAGCAGTAGTCGGGTTTCTGAGAAAGTTAGTTCTCTATTATATTACCATTCATATAGGCATTACATATTATAGTTTAGACTTTCATGAATCTTGGAACATGGGAAAATCTTTTGGTGCTATTCATAACTTTAGGTTGATTGCACTGCTATCCCATTTAACTATGTGTGCTTACACAAATCTCTAGTCTTAGTTACAGAATTATGAATGCCCCTTTTTGTCATCAAAAATTTTATCAAAATTGAGATAATTTATTAAGAAACTTGAATAACATCATCCACACATGGAGCAACAATGCTAAAGTTTGTTGAAATTTGAAATATAACATCATTGTACTATGTCTAATAATAAACAAAAGGGAGTAAACAGTAGAGTGGAAATAAGCTACAAGGGAGGTCTGTGTAATTGTCAAACCAGAAGGGATATTTGTGTAAGTTTACATAGTTACAGGGGAGGGCGCTGTAATTATTGCTAAAATTTTATCATGAATCATTCTGGCAGGTCGATGTATTCTCTTTCGGCATTGCAATGTGGGAGATTTTGGCTGGAGAAGAGCCATATGCAAATATGCATTGTGGAGCCATCATAGGTAAGATTTTGGAAACAATCTTTAATTTTCTTTATTTTTTAGTCATCCTTGCTGGATCCCCAACTACCCTAGTTAGAACTCAATATGCTGACCAGACTCTCTCTCTCTCTCTCTCTCTCTGTGTACATAAATACATATATATATATATATATATCTATGAACCCGTTTGGATGGGCATTTTTTAGAAGAGATATACCGCATTTCTGTTAAAAAAAAAAAAGGGTTGTATTTGGCTGAACTTTTATAAAATGTGGCTTAATTTTTCTGAAAGCTATCTAGAGTAGCTTGAAATAAAAGTAACTTTTAAATTCTTTTAATTACTACATTCAAATGCAAAATTTATTGATTTTTACAAAAAAAAATAAAAAGAAAAAGAAAACTCTATTGTAAAAAGTACAGTTCGACAAACACTTTTATTTAAAGCTTGTCCAAGTGGGCCCAATATCACGTGTATGAACTTATTCTTTAGATACACAATTAGGTGTAACTCAATTAAACTTGGGACTTCCATGAAGGTGGAATTGTAAATAACACACTTAGGCCACCTATCCCGGAACGGTGCGATCCCGATTGGAGAAAGTTGATGGAGGAGTGCTGGTCACACGATCCCGAAGCAAGGCCTTCGTTTACCGAGATAACAAACAGGCTGCGTGCTATGTCCACGGCACTCCAACCAAAGAGATTCAATAGAGTTAAAAGATGAAAATCCCATCTTGGTTTGTGTAAAGGATATACAAATTTTGATTGAGAAAGCAGGGAGAAACTTAACAGGCATTTTTACAGGTTCCAATCTTTTTTCTCTGTTCAGTGAAATAGTCTTTCACTCTCCATTTGTGTAAAGCAATATTTTTTGCTGTATATATATATACACCATTTTTTCCGCAAAATTATTGCCAATAGATTTGTTGAGGTTCTTTCATGTACAAATTGTCCTCAAAGAAGTAACTGAGTTAAGAGTTAGCTGTGTTATGTCATTTTAATTTTAAATGATAGTATTTATGGCGAAAAAAGATTATTGAGGAGATACATTTCTTTGGGAACAAACAATATATATGGGTTTTGGATGGTTGGATGTGTGTGTGGGGTGGGGGGTGGGGGTGGGGGGTGGTTAATTATAGGAGTTTTCGTGGGAGTTAGGGAAATGACATACTGCACCCCGCCATTTCGAAATCACCAAAGCCTCCACCCAATGATTATGCCTTCTTTACACGCTCCCTTCTTGTGCCATTTAAAACTTTAACATTATGTTTGGTTTTAGAATTTTTGGAGGGAAAGGAAAAGAAAATAGGAAGAAAAAGTATTTTTCAATGTTTGGTTACTAGGAAAAAAAGAAAGGAAATGGTAAGAAAAGGAAAAATAGAAAGAAATATAACATAAATTGAGAAAAAAATATTTTCCTTCCAATTAGGTGAGGAAAATGATGGAAAACAATTACTCTCTCTAACACTCTCACTTTTTAAGCTCTCACCTCATTTTTGTTGCTCAAACTAATTGACTGTTTGGATATATTTAACAAGGTTCATTTTTTTTTTTTTTTATGTAGTTAATTGATTGTTTGGATTTTTTTCGGTGTGTTTTTACGTTTTCCTTTAATTTATAATAATAACTAAACAAAATGGAAGACAATTCTTTAGAAAAATCATTTTCCTTGTTGTTTTCTTTAACAACCAAACAAGATAGAGAATTTTAAAATTCTTATAATTTCTTTTTCTTTCCTTAACATTTTTCTTTTCTCCTAAAATCTTATAACCAAACAAAGCCGAAGGGAATAACATAGAGGGGAGGTTTTGTAATTTTGAAATGAAGGGGTGCACTGTAATGTATAGGAATGTTTTTGTTATTTTGAAAGGAATAGGAGTGCAGTCTGTAATTTCATAAATTCTCAAAGAAGGTCCCGTAATTAATCCTTTGTAACAATGTGCAAACAATTAAAAATCCCTAAATACGCCTATATATATATATGTCTTCATGTATGTATATAATGCCTGTAAAAAAAAAAGTTGAATAACTCAATACTGCAATATGTAATTCTATATGGATCCTTAACAAATTAACATAAGAAGATGATAAGGATCTAAATATTGAAGACTAAGACGGAGCTAGAAATTTTTATTTGAGGGAGGGGGCAGGTCAAATTTCTATAAAATAGTAAAGGGATTTTTATGATTTTGGGGGGGTGGGGGGGGGGGGGGAAAGGATTTAAAATTTTCATAAAAATGCATATATATATTTTAGCTTGATATGAACTTGTGGGGGTGACTTCCTCTCCAACCTCCTGGCTCTGTCCCTGATTGAAGATACAAATTCTTGAAGTTTTACTGTTCAATTAAAATGTTTACCTGATACTTTGATGCTTTATGTGACCTACACAAAGATCCAGGCCTAATGCAGTAAAAAAAGTAATCAGTTACTGTTGTAAAATATTTGCAAATAATTGTTTGAATGTTGCTATCCTTGAGTATCATGTCATATATACAAGTTGTATATTGGAGGACGACTCTAACTAGTTTCATGACGACAAATGGAAGACAAATTTATTGTGGTGCATATAGAGTTTGTTCTTTTGTCTCCTAATAATATCGATTCTTTATATTTATGATCCACTGCTGAAAAATACTTAATTTGATACATATAACGTGACATTTAATTTTTAAAATGCAATTTAATTATGCAACATACTAGTTAAAGTACCACATATTTGAGTATAATAATTATAACCAATTTTGACATTACATAAAGCCTCGAAAGAGTATATACTAACTAAAGTTTGATATAGTTTTATTGAGACAGTTTTTATGAAAGTGTCGTAATAGTTGCATTATATTTAATTGAAACATTAATTCTTAAAGTGTCATGTTGTATATATCAAATTATTATTATTATTTTTTAAGTAGTGCCTATTGTGATCTTTACAGATACTTTTTTTTTTCTTGTAAAAACTTTGTGTGAGAATTTATATCTACAACCAACAAAAGAATGCTATTGATCTTAATATTTTCAATACGAAAGTTTATTCCCAAGTATTTGAGAATGTAATCACATTGACTATGATAATTTGTGGAAAACTATTAACGAAATAATCAAAAATACATGACAAAAAGGTTATTTGGGAGTAGATATGATGTTTTGTGACTTAAATTCTTTAAAAATATAAGCAAAATTTAATTTCTAAAGCCCCAAAATTAACCAAGCTAAGAATGTATATATGGGACAGACATGAATGGACCAAGGGGGCCCGAAAAGGAATAAATTTGTTGCAGACAGCCGACTTTGGAGCTGATGTGTTTATTAGTCAACTTAAATCCACGAAAAAAAGCAAGATAAAACAATGAGGCATCTCATTTGGTTTTTGGTCTTCTTGCCTGCTTGGATTGATCCATATATGCCCCATCTTCCTTTAGTGCAAGTTGCTTTATGGTTTCGAGATGCAAATGGGTTGAGTTTAAGTTCTAATTTTTGAAAATTTACTAATTTGGCTCTCGGTGTTGGCTTAAAAAACCAATAAATGCATAAATTAAGTTTCAAATTATGTTCAACATCTTTATCATCATTATCGTTATATATTATTTGATTAAATTAGAGTATAATCTCATATACTTTTTTAGCATAGTATAATATATCTTATTAGTAAAACATTACTATAATTCATTTTGATAAGCACTTGTAAAATTCATATTAATATATATACATATGAAATTAGCAATACATTTTTCTTCATTTCAAATGTAAATATTAGGAATTAAATACTAAAAATATAAAAGTAAAAATAAAATAAATCTAGAAAAGTAAAAGCTTGCGAGCTTATGAACAATTGTATTTTGACCTCGAGCCTGTAAAAACTCGATTTGGAGTAAAACTTTTTTGAGTCGGCACATTAAATTCATGAGTCAACTTTTGGTTCGTCT
>JAOWBU010000199.1:0-50000 GCA_026212405.1 Petrea volubilis
GATACTTTAATTTTCTTTTTATGTGGTGATATTTGTGATCCTTATTTAAGTTCTTTGGATTGATTGTCTTGGGAATTCAGACAAATTTTCTTTTGCTGGCGATCACCTAAGGGTGATTTGTTTTCTGGACAAGAATTTTGAAAGAAACAGGTATAGATAAGAACGCAAGATTGACTTGTATCATACAATGAGTTTTTTGTTTTTTTTGGTGGAAGATATTGCAAATAATTGTAAAAATTGATATGGTATCAAAAGGCACTACTATTTTTGAAATATTGCTTATAGATGAAATTTTACTAATTGGATAATGTTTAACCTTACTTATTCTGTGACTAAACAGGAGCAGATTTAGTTTATTTCTCCAGTCAAAGGGTTCTTGAGGACACTCCAAATGCCTTCCATCGTTTCACCTCAGTGGCAAGAGAAGGCTACTGGTTTCTTTCAATCCTCAGGTATTTCGTCTAAATTCTTTCTTTTTGAATGGTCCTCTATGTGTGTCCGTGTGGGTACTGTGTAGGCGTGTTTGCATATAGCAGCACATCATTTGAATAGGTTGGAGAGGTAAAACCTTAATGCCAATCAATAGGGGTGAAACTAAAGGAAGCAGGACAGAGTGCTGGCACATTTGTTGGGGATGTTGCAAAGGATGCGAAAGGAAATGTTTCTGACGTGGCAGAGAAAGTGGGTTCAGCAGTCAAAAGCCGGTGGGCTATCTTCCAACAGCCATCTACAAGACAAGCGATGCAGGAACGTCTTATTACTGCTGCTGCTACTACCAGCATGTTTTTGAGGAAGGGATTATCAGAGACAAAAGACAAAGTTGCTGTTGGAAAGACAAAAGTTGAAGAGGTAATACAACTGGAGCACTTGATATTGGATGACTAACACATGTTGTCGGTATATAAAGTTCATGGGTGGCAGAATTTTGCTGCTTGTTAGGTGTCATTCCATTGAATATCTTTGCATGGTTTTATGCATATTTTAAGTAATGTCAGCACAATTTGATAAATTCTTTCACGTTTTTGAACTCAGAGAATGGCCTTTGAAATTCCAAAAGAATGTATAATTTATAAAAGGATTTCCATTTGTTATTGGAATAGTATGATATAACCGTTAAAAGGGGTGGTTGCTGCGATCTCATGTTGACATTTGCCTTTATTATTGAAAGGTTGTAAATGCTAAATTAAGCAAGTTCTATGACCCTTTTCAAGTCAATATTTCTAATGCGAAACTGTTTCTCGTTCAGCGTTTCTGCTAAATTTCTTTTATTCAATTGGGTGCAATCCTCATGTAAACATTTTTTGGCTAATGTAGGAAAGAGAAAAAGAAATATATTAGAGTAATAAATAAGATAATCTGCAAAGTATGTGTATGGTCCAATTGCATCCCTAGTCTCCCCCTAAGTTGCTGCACCTAACTTTGCTTGCTTTAAGATGAAAGCGTATTCAGTTAAGTTTACGTATTTGTGATGAAGTTCACGTGAAGTAAAAACATCAGCTTAAAAAATTGTTGGGTGGCTTTTCTGCAGTTCCTTTGGGACCTCTTCTCCAAATGTAATGAGAGTGAAAAGAGGCAATATGTTTGTTTTGCTGACTTCATGGGATAATGACCACTCCGCATTCACAAGTTTTATTTATTTTCTAAACTCTCTCATGACTATGGTGGACGAATTCATGATTCTGATCTTTTATAGATTGAGGGTAGCTACCAATCATATTAACATTAGGATTTTCTCTTACCACATATCTGTATTTATATATAATTCTTTTAAATATGTTCTTACACACCTCCACTGAAAGTTTGGTTTCTTTGGGATGTCATATTCTATAATGTGAATATGCTGGGGTGAGTAGTAAGTGTCATAAGAGTGGATTTTTCCTCAGAACAAAATCAATCCTGATCTTTTGATGTGGTGACTAGTTTGGCTATCCAGTTAGTTAAATAATATCTTAAACCATTTTTCGTGGTTCTTTTTGAGAAATGGAAGTCTCGGTCTAAATCTTTAATATTGACTAACTTGACTCGTCTTCCTATGAATAATGGACGTACTGACTGGGTATTATGGGTGTTTTGGAAGACTTTATGGATCTGGGTATTCATAACCATAAATCTATGATTTCATAGTGTGCGAGTTTTCCAATTGAAGAGAAGAACTGAAGCCCCAATTAGACATAAATCTATAGCAGAGGAAATGCCTGCCATCATATCTGTTGCATTGAGTTTTGTTGCCTTTAACAGAAATATGGTAAACTATGCATGAAGTAAATTGCTCATTAGGGAAAAATACAAGCTTTTTGTATTTGAATTGATTTTATGCATGACGACCGTAAAATGATTGTACAGGTGGCCAAAAAGACTGCACAGAAAAGCAAGATTCTCCTTACGGACATTGAGAGATGGCAAAAGGTTACATGATTCTAAAAGTATTTCTCTCTTCCTCTTGTATCTCTGGAAGTGGAAGCTTACTTATAGTTTCTTTGCCCATTTCTGCAGGGAGTTGCAAAAACTGATGGTAGGATACTTCGCCCCTTGGATCATTTTGTTTAGTAGGACTGCCATATGAAGTCAATTTGATTCAGTGTTTTCTGTTGATGGGTTTACATGACTTGCTTATTCAAGATTGACCAACTAGGAGACATTCTGCTAAATTTTTGCAAGATAAATGATTGAGTTTGTTTAGCCCTGTAAATTTCTCATTTATGAAGTCTTTTCATGATGAAATAAACCAACATTTTGTTGAAAATAATTAAATCCTTTCGCTTTGTCTTGTAACCACTTCTATTTGTTTCAACAGTATTTGGTGTCCCAATTGAGTGCACCGTTCAGCGACAACAGTCCAACATGCCGATTCCAAACATATTGACCAAGTGTGCAGATTTTCTTATATTATCAGGTGATGCATGAAAATAGAAATAATGTACTGGTCTGTATCATAGAGGATACCTTCTGATGGTTCTCTTTACCTTTTCATGATTTAGGATTGAACTCCCTGGAATTGTTCAAGGCCCAAGGAGACAAAAAAGTTCTTCAGCAGCTGGTATCCTTGTACAATCAAGGTATCTGCTGAAACTATTCCAACTTAGGTGACTCTGTAATATGCTCATGTTCTCCACTTATTTTTTCCATTAACTTATTCTATTCATCTCGTTATTCTATTATCCAGATCCAAACGCATCACTGCCAGAGGGTGTAAGCTCAGTTGATGTTGCAGCTCTTATTAAGTGTTACATTGCAAGTCTTCCTGAGCCATTGACCACCTTTGAACTGTATGATGAAATCAGAAATACTCGCTCCAGGATCTATCAAATGAGAAATATTCTCAAGAAGCTTCCAACTGTGAACTATATGACATTGGAACTAGTTACTGCCCTTCTACTTCGTGTTGGCCAGAAATCTCTTCTTAACAAGGTGGGCTCTGTGTGTGTGTGTGTTTATTTGGGGGGGAGTGTGTACAGGGGGGCTTTGCCTTTCTGACATTTATGTGCAAGCATGCTCAGTGTCCACATGTGCTTAGGGTTGGGACTTTGCCTTGTGACTCGCTTTGATGATGCTATGGTTTCATCTTCTAGGATTGCCTGGATTGATATATTTTGGTTTGTGATATTTCACGTTTTATCTATCTTTAGGTCCCAATAGGTTCTGTGTATAGTATTTTCCTAGAGTTGATATGGAAAACTTGCTGTGTAAATTTTGAGGGTGACAACACATACCTTGACGTATATTTCTTAAGGTAAACAGAACCGGGGGAAGAATAAATATTCAATTTAGCCGTTTGATGATTCAATGACCTATCTTGTACAGCCTAGATTAATTAAGTATACAAAATGAAGTATTTGATAATCTATTTTACTTCATAAGCTTGCTTAGTTGCTGGAAACTTGTTACAGATGGAAGCACGAAGCCTTGCCATGGAAATGGCACCTATCATTATGTGGCAGAAAGGCCAGAGACCGGAGCACTATGAAGAGTACTGGAAAAATACATCAAAGGTTGATTCTAAGGCAAACTCCGATTCTGCCTTCAACAGGGAACTATGAAGAGTACTGGAAAAATACATCAAAGGTTGATTCTAAGGCAAACTCCGATTCTGCCTTCAACAGGGATGCATGGGACATGCTTGCAGGTGATTTTTCTGTTCATAAATGAGGAAATTTCCTTTTTTCTTCAAAAGTTTGTTGTTCAGTACCACATTAATCCCGGGACATTATCTTTCTGCTCTTCATTTAGCTTTGCATTTTATGTAATCTTATAAGCTGTTTCTTTTGTATGGCCGCAGATGACAGTGAAAGTCTTGATGCATCATCCTCCATCCCCCTTGATGATGGGAAGCAGGTCGACTTTTGTGCCATTGAAGTCATTCAGTGCTTGATTGAGCATCACAATGAGGTCTTCACAGATGAAACGAAACTGTCTGGAGATGATTGATGAGCGTCACATCCCATATACTGCACGGATTCTTGAGACTGACTTGTTGCACTAACATGTCAAAAGTAATCATCAAAAATTGCATGAGACATCAGTGTGCAACCTTGTAAAGCTTTTTGTTCATAGATTCTTAGTATTGACCCTGTACATTGTATGCTTTCCAGTCTTTGTTCGTTCTTTTCTGTAGAAAAGCAGCAAACTACTCTTATAAAAACTCTATTCCTCAGTAAATTGGGTCGACTTGGGCTTGGATGTGGAACATTGATTTGTTCAAGACTAAAGAATCTATGGAAATTTTACTGTTTTGAGATGGCAGTGTGGTATATGCAAGCTTCGTCTACTTGGCAGCAGACAATAAGTTGGTTGGTCCACTAGAATAGTGTAAAAAAGACCTTCAATGCATAAATAAAAAGATTATGCGTCCGTACAATCATCAAGTTGAGTATATGACTCAATTAGTAAAACACATGTTTAAAATCTTAGACAAGCTTTCACTTGTTATCTTTTCAATCTAGCCTCTAGGTTCAGTTGAGAACATGTCGGTCCAACACCTAGATGCACAAACTTAAATCAATCCTAATCTATTTTATTCTTATTCCCCTCCATTCTTTGTGAAGACAACTCTATGTCTATATTAATATGCAGCACAAGTGACAAGAATTTAAAGGGGCCAATCTGCAAAGGACCCATTAATTATTGGATGCAACCTACTATTCTTGAACCTAGAAGAACTAAAATGCATAAGAGAGAATGATTTTTTGTCATCCGAATTAGGATGTTTTTTATATTTTGCCACCTAATTCTTTTTTTTTTTTTTGGTCTCTGGTTGCTATTCAAACTACACGATTTTTTTGACTTTATCATCTGGAAGCGAATTCCAACCAAAAAAATCGTCGGAACAGTACCACATGCATGGCATGTGATCTTGGTAGGGGCATTTTCATCATGTCACTTGTAAAAAAAATTATTGATCTTGGTAGGGGCATTTTCATCATTTCACTTGTAGAAAAATTGTTTGCAAACATGTGCCCTATAGAATTCAAACTTGGGCTGAGAAATAGTGCAACCACACCCACTACCACTTGACCAACCACAATCATTTTGAAATATTTGGCAAATTGATATATTTGTACTATATAGATTCAAATTAATGAATTTTAATATTAATTTAAAATTGAAAAAATAAAAGAAATATATTTATTTTGTGAATTAATAATTGATATTACTTTTATTTTAATATCAATTTTTAATCCAAAAAAGTAAAAAGAATAAATTATTCTTTTTAAAGAAAATTTTATCTTGCTAATTAATTAATTTTAAAAAGAAATTGATAAAAAATATATTTTATTTTATTTTTTTATCCCATTTCTTTTAAAAAATTTTTTATCCAATTTCTTTTAAAAAATATTCTTCTATCAATTTCTTTTTAAAATTTAATTAATTAGCAAGATAATTTTTTTTAAAAAAAGAATAATTTATTCTTTTTATTGTTTTTGATTAAAAAATGATATTAAAATAAAAGTAATGTCAATTATTAATTCACAAAATAAATATATTTCTTTTATATTTTGAATTTTAAATTGATATTAAAATTCATTTATTTGAATCTATATAGTACAAATATATCAATTTGCCTTATTTTTGACAATAATAGTAGTTGGTCAAGTGATAGAGGGTGTGGTTGTACTCCTTCTCAACCAAAGTTCTTATGAGGTACATTTTTCCAAATAATTTTCTATAAGTGAAATGGCGGAAATATTTTTGTACTCCTTCTCAATCCAAGTTCAAATCATATGGGTATATTTTTACAAATAAATTTTTTACAAGTGAAATGACGGAAATCCTCCTACAAAGTGATCCTATTTTGATGACTTTTTTAGTTAGAATTTACTCCCAAATGATACAGTTAAAAAATTATGTAGTTTGAAACTTTGAATGATAATTGGAGACAAAAAAAAATTTAAATGGTAAAGTATAAAAGACGTTATAGTTCAGATTACAAAAAATAATTATCCCACTGCCAAAAACACAAATACCCACAGTTCTAACATTTAACGCCAGTCTGCAAAAACAAGAACTGGAAGCGTGAACTGTGTGAGCCCAGTGTGTGTGCAGATACAAGAATACTTTCACAGCCATGTCCACCGATCCCGATAAAATTAGCTTCACCCTCTTCGTCCTCGTTACTTTATCCTCTGCGGTAATATACTATTTCTTGCCTTCTGAGACTACGTGTATATATTACTGATGTTTTCTGTTTGCTTGTACATACCACTATGTGTGTTCTCTTAGCTATTTTTTCTTATATTATTGCCACTTATTTGCTTCTGAGCTTCTGGGGCGTTGCTAGTATTCGGGTTCTTTATCAATTTCTTCTTAAATGTCTGAATGTTTGATGTTGGGATGGGGCTGACTTTTGGTGGGGTATCAATGGTGTTTGAAGTGGGCTGAAGAATAGGGATAGGGAAAATGAGTACTAGCGGAAGATTGAATAAAAGATTGATCTATTTCTTGAGTCTATTAAGTACAGTCTACATATAGTTTAATATACATTTGAGTGTGTCATCTTTTTTGTTGCATAATTTTGATCTTGATGATGCTCTATGGGATCTTTGTTCAATTAGGCATTGGGAGATGAGGTTATGAATGGGGGGAAATTTCCTATAGTTGTAAGCACGTGGCCGTTCTTGGAGGCTGTTAGAGCAGCATGGAGGGCTGTTGATAGTGGGCTTTCGGCCATTGATGCAGTGGTAGAAGGTTGCTCTGCTTGTGAGGAACTGAGATGCGATGGTACAGGTTGGGATATAATTACGTTACATACTGGTTTTTCGGTGTTTCAATCAATAATTGAACTTACTTTAGATGTTTCTGCAATACGTAGAAATGAAAAATTAGCTTGGCTACTAATGCATTCTTTGTTTCATTTTTTGTATTATGTGGCTAACCACATGTAGTATGACATTTTTTTTGTTTGGGTAAACATATCTAAGATCTAAGCTGATTATCTGCCCTGTGGCTGGTGAAACACAGAAGAAGCTAAATTGCATCTTCTTGTCATGTTTAGTAGTGTGTTGGTTAATTTGGTGATATTATACCTCAATTGGGATTAGATATCTTTTATGGTTATTGGCTTATTGAACATCAACATAATGCGGTGTAAGTGATTACTTTCATGAACAGTTGGTCCTGGTGGAAGTCCAGATGAGAATGGAGAAACTACAATTGATGCTATGATCATGAATGGGGTATGATTATTTGGCACCACTTGTCTCAATGAATGAATTCTTATTGGACAAAGGTACAAAAAGGTGAAACATTGATTATTTACACTTTGCATCTGCTAAGACATGGATAGGTGAGCATGGAGGTTGGAGCTGTGGCTGCAATGAGATATGTAAGTGATGGCATCAAAGCTTCAAGATTAGTGATGGATCATACTAAACACACTATGCTTGTTGGAGAGCAAGCATCAATATTCGCCATTTCCATGGGTCTTCCTGGCCCCACAAACCTAAGCTCTGAAGAATCAATAGAGAAGTGGGTAAAATGGAGAAAGAATAAGTGCCAGCCAAATTTTAGGAAAAACGTTGTGCCAATTGATGATTGTGGTCCTTACCATCCAGAAACTGGTACAAATCTTGGTGAGAGAACATGCTTGAACGCCAAGATGGCTGGTCTCGATAAATCATGGGAGTACCGCTTTGATCTCCATAACCATGATACAATATCATTGGCTGTTATTGACAAAGTAAGCTGGTATTTCCTCTAAATAATTTCATTTGCCAATATCATTTGGATTAAATATAATCATTTTCATTAATTTCGTTTTAGATTGGACATATAGCTGTCGGTACCTCAACAAATGGGGCCACTTTCAAGATTCCTGGCAGGTAAACAATAGTTTCTGTTCATGTCATTAACAAGTTTAGTTATGCGGTAATTATATTCTATATCATGGACGACGTCATCTTCATCATCGTAAGAATATCAATTCTGATACAATGTGAATAAACTTCGATTCTGTAAATCACAACTTAGTCAGCCTTCTTTGTCTCACTGGATCTTATACATACATGGAACTTCTGTCTTGCAGGGTTGGTGATGGACCGATTGCTGGATCTGCAGCCTATGCTGACACTGAAGTTGGAGCTTGTGGAGCAACTGGGGATGGTGACATCATGATGCGCTTTCTTCCTTGGTAATATGATGGAAATTTTTTGGTGTGCAAGTTTTTGAAATATGTTTATGCATCTTTTTGCGGAGTTATGCTATAAATCCTCTTATGAAGCTTTAGTTGTACAATATGCATCCCGTGTTATGCTGCAACTAAGCTCTGTCGCTTGCTTTGTGTTTTAGCTATCAAGTGGTGGAGAGTATGAGGTTAGGCATGGAACCTAAGCTTGCCGCCCAGGATGCGATTGCAAGAATCTCACGTAGATACCCTGATTTTGTTGGAGCTGTTTTCTCAGTCAATAAGCATGGCGTCCATGCAGGCGCATGCCATGGTTGGACATTTCAGTACTCGGTGAGGACCCCTGACATGGATGATGTGATGGTTTATACTGTCGTCCCTGAAATGGCGACGGCGTGATTGATGAAAATTCAAATTTATGCCATGATTATTATCCAGTTTCTAATTAAGCTGCGGAAGTCTTGATCTTCTTGTATTTGCCATTTGTCTGAGGGTGATCAGATCATTAATACTAAATGATGGGTCTTTTCGTGTAAGCTGTTGTTACATATTTGGATGAAGAAAGCAGTAGTGTTCCGCCTACTCCGTTCTAATTTTATTGTCTTCAAGCCAAATGAGCCAATAATTTGGCAATTTATTGAAGATATTTATTTTCTTGATGTTGACTTGCCCCTCCACGGCACATTTCAATTGTTTGTTATTGATTAATCCTGGTAAATCACACTCACTCATCATGTGAAGTGATTTAATAACATATGTACCGCACGATCTTTAAAGATCTGTTGGCAACAAGCCGCCAAGAATTGAAAAATTCTTACATGGACCGGGAGTTTGGGGCTCGCCTATGTGTCCAATTCAGCTTCGTTTGGTGCATTCACCTGACCATGGAAGAAATTTCCCTAAGAATTATTGACATAGGAACTGGAAAATGTCCTTTTTCATTTTTCCTATTTTATTCTTGAGATAGTTATAGCCTTAAGGTGGTCTAAAAATTTGGAATAAACCTTGACAAAATCACAATTGGTTTTGAAAAGGGCAAAAGAATTGATCAACAACCAAGGGATAAGTGAAAAAATCCAGCTTAAGTGTAGTTGCTTCCGTGGAAACTTGTCGATTACTTTCAAAACAATTAGTTGCTTCCGTGGAAACTTGTCGATTACTTTCAAAACAATCAAACACCATGTCTTCAAAGATTTCCATAATACATCGCATTCGCATACTATCTAGTATCTAGAAAGAATTCAAGCAAGCCCTATGAGTGCAACACTGAGAATTACCAGGCTAACGAGGTTGATAACCGTGCATCTGATCATGTACTCGCTGTTTTCCCTTGCGATCGGGATCATTCTGAAATCAGCCAATATGTTTCTTCAAAATCCTGAAAAAAAAATCCCATCTTGATTAACTTGGGGAAAGCGCTGCACTCTTCTCGTCCGTCAAACAACGTATACAGAAAGATCTAGATGCCTTTTCCTGCTGATGACTTACAATAAGATGAACTGTTCTTCATGAATTTTTTGTAGCTGTACGCTCAACTAGCCAACTTGATATCAGTTGACAAATCTCCCAATCTTTATTTTGTGTGTTGTTTTGCAAAGTCTTCATGCTAGAAATCTCCCAATCTTCATTTTGTGTGTTGTTTTGCAAAGTCTTCATGCTAAAGTCAATCTCGATCGCCTTCTGATTATGCACATGCCCCACAAACACTCACACCTTGTTAAAATATTTATCAGCACTGCCGCTAATTTTTGTCATAATCACCAGAAAAGTCAACTATAATCAAGTTAGTTAACGGGATGAGAACCATATCCCTTCCAGTAACAAAAGGTCACCTTCTTACTTCCCAATTTCTTGAAGCTTTTTAAGAACTCGACCTATGTTGGGCCGAAGGAGACGCGAGGGAGAACAACAAGCCATAGCAAGTTGAAAAAATCTAAGAATACAGTCTTCAGTAATTGCCCTCTGATCATTGCTAAGGCCGAGAAGAATATTCGGGTGATACAAATCCGTGATTCGGTCATCAAGAATAGCACTTCTGAGGGCACTTGGCAAATAAGAATCTTGATCTGGAGTACGGTTGTCGTCAATTGGTAACTTCCCTGTCAATAATTCTAGTAGGATTACGCCCAGGCTGTATATATCACTCTCTTCGCTAGCATCTCTCATTTTGATCAACTCGGGAGCATTATAGCCCTCAGAAGCAGATGCGTCAAGCATTTGCTGTCCAGCAGTTGGATTCAAGAGAAGATGTAAGCCAAAATCAGACACACACGGATGGCCATGGCGACCCAAGAATACATTCTTTGCCTTGAGGTTCCCGTGCACTACAGGCTTTTCCAAAGCTGTGTGAAGATGATGAAGTCCTTTAGCAATACCTATGGAGATCTTACATATGATGGGCCATTTGTGAGCCTCGCCATTACCGTCTGTTCATTAAAGAAACCATTATTCACATTGTCCAAAATCTAGTCGAACTAGGAAATTCAGGATCAAACTGGATATGATAAGCAAATAGAGAAGCATACAACATTTTGGCTTTAAGAGAAAAAAGAATAGAAAAGAGGAAAGGAAGAGAAAAATGCCAACTAAAGTAATCATATTGCAAATCATGAAGCAAGAGATCTAAACAGTATCTACACATGTAGATGGTGTCTGAAATATGCCAATCAAGACAATGGCCATATGACTACAACAAGATATTAACTCAGCAATCTTCTTACACCATTTCAGTCACAACAATCCCACAAAAAAGTACAAAGCTATAATTCAAAAATCCCGACACTAGTTATCAAAAAAACCGAAACAGATAAACTAGACAGTAAAAGATACCAAAGTACAATAGGAGATCCATTATCACCAAATCCAATAAACAGATCAATACAACAGAGTAGACAGTATTAGTATGGGCCCTTTTCATCCGGAGCTTGAATTCAATAAAATGACATCAAAATCCAGACCATAAACGAAGAATAACATATCACTTTCTAGAATCACTTGGCAGTAAATCTACGCTCCAGATCAAAAGTTCAAGAAACAGTGTGCATATTTATATATATACACATTATACGAAAAAAAAACCAATTTTATAGCGAATATAAAACCAAAAGAACCTTTACCTCTGATAAACTGAGCCAAATTTCCAGTTCCATAAATGGGGTGAACCATGAGCTTTTCCCCTCTAGGCCCTGCATAAAATGCATAGAGAGGCACCAAATTTGGATGCCTTATAGACCCCAGCAACTCCACAATAGGCAACACCTCTTTTGTCCTCAATGTACAAGTAGGCCTCAAGAATCTCAACAATGCAGGTGAATTTGAATTGACTAAACTAGCCCTGTACATAGACCCATAGCTGGATTTTCCTATAACCTCACCAGGGGCATCAAGAATTTCGTGAGCAGTCAGATCTTCACCGCCATGAAACCTGATTAAACCCTCTGTATTTACCACCCCATCTCCTTCTTTACACTCAACGGCTGATTCTATATTTCTGGAATAATTTGTGGCCTTTCTTCGCCTACAACGGTAGATTGTGAATAGAAGAATTGTCAAGAATGTTAACGAGGTTAGTCCTATGATTAAGATGAGTTTATGTTTGTGTTCCATTTTTTCTATTAGAGTAATGGTTCTAGAAATCTTTTTGAAGGGGTAAAGATTGAAGCTTTATGGGGTTTTGTCGAAAAATAAGAAGGGCCCAAGATCTGAAAATGGTGTTAGAATATGAACTTGAATGTAAAAGTGAAAGCAAAAGGTGATCATCGATCCAGAAAAAAAAAAATGCAAAAGGTGATCAAACGAATAGTTTAAAATAGCGGGCGAAGGAAAGACGAAGTAGATGCTATCTTTGAAGTATGTGAAGGCTCATTGGAGCTTGTAGAATAAGTGCAAGAAAAGAATCTGTGGATTGACTGGAACTGAAAATGTGATTTCAGCGTTGAGCTTCAGACAAATCTCAGTGTGTGTGTGTGTGTGTGTGTGGGAGAGAGAGAGAGAGAGAGAGAGACGGGTGGCCGGTTGGGGGCCGGTTTGGCGTTTGGGGGATACAGGTAGCCAGATCAATTTGATGTTTTTGATTTGTGATTTTGCTGATATTTCATTTTATATCATTTATGATATGAATTTTTTTTTTTTTTGATAATTATTTATGATATGAATGAGTGAACTCTATGTCAAACCCTCTGTAAAGCCAAAACTCCCTCCACCATTTGCTCCCAAAGTAACTAGTTTGATTTCGGCATAAGATAAATTAAAACTATAAATTTTGTTTAATTTTTTTATTAACCTTAAAAGTAATTAAAAATTGTCCTATAGCGTCATCATTTTAATAGATAGAGATTTATTTTAGAAAATAAAATTGTATTTATAACTTAATATACTTAGGATACAAAAATTAACTTTTAAATTGTATGTAGGGATTGTTTGCAACAGTTTTAAAGAAGTACTTTGCTATTTTTAGCTTCAAAAAAGCTACTTTAAGTGTTTGGTTTTACAACTTTTGCTTAAATTAAATTGAAAAAAAACAGAAGTTGATAAGTTGGGAGGAAATTACTTCTAGCAGCTTAAAAGTGCTTTTTGGTATTTTTGTAAATAAATTGAACCTTGTGAACTATTATCTATTAATTTTTGACTGCTTTTCACTTTTATTTTCAAATACTCCGTACTTTAACTATCAACTTTTAACCGATTCTCACTTTTATTTTCAAACATTACCAATTTTTACTATTTTTTATAATTTTTTCAACAATTCTAACTTCTCCAAAAGCAAAAACATCCTAAACACCCTCATAGTATGAACACGATTATCACTTATCAGAGATTACAACACCCAACTCCCCAAAGCAATACTCAGACAAATTGGAAATAGATTTTTATTTTATTTTATTTTATTTTAGGAAGAATATAATGAGACATAGTTAGTCTATCTGTATTTTTTTTCTTTATCATATTAAAAGTCAATATTATATTTTGGTTGGAAATTAGTTTTATACAATCAGTTATATTCAAAATTATTTTAAAACTTAATTTACACCAAATTCAGGTTTTCAATGTTTTTAATTTCGGAGCTCACTGATGTCAAGCTCCAAACATACTGCCATCTCATCTATCAAATATCATTATTTTTCCACAACAATTGAAGTTTGTTTATAGTGGCTACCTATTGTCTATTTCATGTTTGAAAAAGATGTTTAAGCAAAAATAGGAAAAAAGTCGCCAGAATTTAAATAGTCACCCATCAGTTGGACCATTCGCTTTTCTCTCTTAGCACTCTTTTTTCCCCCTCTCAATAAGTTGAAAGGGCGGGTTGAAAATTTCGATGTTGTTTTCCCGATTAAGGAAATCTAACCATCCGCAATATTCTTTTCGTCAAATTTCATTGAAATTAAGTTTAATTGAACTATCGTAGTCCCACCAACACACTAATAAATTAAGTCTAATCATCACCTAAATATGCATTATGGGCCAACAGCTACAAACTCATAATATCCTCAAATAATTAACAAGTTTGCGCTCCCATTGAAATTCAAATCCGAAATTTTAAGATGAATATAATGAAACTTAACTAATAGAAAATCACGTTGATCTCTGTTAGCCCTTAATTGTAGCACAAGACATATAAATTATTTAAGTCATCAGTGTATTGTTGCTTTGGACCATCCAAATCGTAATCGTGCCAATGAATTAACAATGAAATCATGCATATCTGGTGCAACTAACCAAAATGCATCTCTAAAGCCACATAACTCAAAAAATAGGATTGAAATATTATTAAGGTCTGACTCGCACCGTCGTTCGAGAAATGACAATAACTTTTAAACTTCTAATAGAAGTATATGATCTCTAATGATTTCATATTTTACTTTTCTAGATGGTAGTTGGGTGCCTTAATAACTTAACAAAGACGTGTTAGGTGGTTTAATCATATACTATCTTACTGATTAATTTAGTTATTATTGCCCCAACCAAGTCGGTCTCTCTTTTAATTTTTTAGTTTTTTTTATTTATTAATTATTACAATTTTTGTTAATGCACACACAATATCAGACTCTAACATCTGTCGATAATCTCATACCTCTAAGAGCGAAACTGTATGTCCATTAGACTAAAATCCCGAGCAAAACCACGTTGGTTTTATCTAGGCTTCTCTTCTTCAATTATACTAACCTAAATAAATATATTGATTTTGATGTTACAATATATCTCACGTTGATGGTGAAAAACGAATAATAATTTATGAGTAAATCATATGACAATTATTTGTAATAATTTTAATTACTCAAGATTTTAAAGCGATGATGAACGTAACTAACGAAATCCATGTGCTATAATTTACTTGCAAATTCCACTCATAAAGTTGAGGGCATGATAATTGGGATCGTTGACTTTTGTCCAATTATATCATTTTAAAACTTAGTAAAATGATTCGGTAGAAGTTTATAAAATATTTAGATTAGTTTATAATAAAAAAATTAAAAATGTCACGATCATATAATTTTATTAACGTAAACTTTGTGCTGATGCATGAAAGTTACTTAAATAACTTTTAAACAATTCATTTTCCATATGATATTTCTTATTTAATTATGAATTAATTATTAATAGGTAAAAAGTATACATACAAATATAAATATATATGTGTGGAAATTCTAAAATTTCAGTCTTGTAATTTATGTTTTATTTTTAATTCGGAAAGCTCTCATCCATTGAGGCATTGACAACTAACCGGCCAATTTGAGGTTTCATAATTTTGAGGTCAAACTTGTTTTCATGAATAAATGGTGTGATAACATTCAAATAAAGACTTTATAATGTTTCTTCTCTCTATAACTATCAATTTTCAAATATAATAGATGTATTTTGCCAAAAATAAGATACACATCATTAATTTGAAAAATGACACAAATCTAATGTGAAAGTAATCAAAATCAACTAACAGAAATATTTTGTCTTTATCGTCTCAAATGGTGCAAAGATTCATTATATATAATTCAAGGTTTAATTGTGAAATTAATCATGTGCTATTTGATTTCAATTCAACAATTTAAAACTTTAATTTGAAAAATGCGACACATTGAGAATAAATTTTACCGAAAATTGAAAATTTGTCCAAAAAAAAGTCGTGTAACTTACATGTGACCCAATCAAATTGGGATTTTTGTATTTTTCAACTATCCTAAACAGACGTGGCATCACACTTTGCTAGATCAGCATGTGTAGAACCTCAACACGTCTAATTTTGAAATAATAATAATAATAATAATAATAATAAATGTCCTATTTAACACATTAAATATCTTTTCATTTTTTTTTCAGCAAAGCACTCCAAGCAACACTATTTCTTACATGAAATATGATCTCTAAAAATACTTTTACGAGATATGGATACTTATGAATTAAATAAGTTTGACAAGACAGTGGTGGCGCCTTTTTTCGACTTATATTATTGCAAATAATTTCATGAATATTTCCAATTTCCTAGGTTTAGTTGTTGCTGAGGTTTTGGAAGCATTCATAACGATTGTCAATCTTGCATTATTATTATTTTTTTGTCTTGACTCTATATTTTTTCTGGAACATGCACGTCCACAAAAACAAACTTCCAATTCTGAAATTGCAATTGGCTCATATATTTAATAGGACATTACACATCCATGGAGAAATTTAAAGCCTCATTTGTTTTTATTTTAAAAAAGCATCTTCTCATACTTGTTACTCAATACACACACACACACACACACACTAAATTTTTTCATAGTTAATATAAAAATATCATGTAATTTTATTTCCAAATCTTCTCACACCTACTAAACATCACCTCTAATATCAGATTTCTGAAGATTGATTTAAATTTGATAAAAGTAGGCAGCGGCATCCACAGATAACTCTAAGATTCTTTGAAATGTGAATATATTCTTCTTAAAAAAAATCACAAACTAAGTATGTTTTTATTTGTCTATCTGTAGCATGTTCATTCTAATGATACATTTGAATAATTATTATTTTTGATCAATTGACTAATCCAATATCCTTTCGAAGTGTTGAAAATCCATCTTATGAAGATGACTTGGTATAAAATTGCAAGAATGATGCATACGATTCCAACCCAAGAGTAGTGATACAAGTATCAAGACAATTGGGTCTTTCATAAATGGGCTATTTTTTATTTTTTAAATACGTACACACCACCCACATACAATGCCACGATTCGAAAACACCACCCATACATGCTGCCAAAGTTTGAATGCTAACGCTATACTTTTCACCTACACACTGTCAGGATTGGAATCCTAACGTCATATCCTCCACGCATTCACAAGTGGGGTAAATTTTAAAAGTTTTAGGAATATTAAAAATTATCTATCTATATATATATCTCGATGCATGTCAACAATCAAGGGTCAGAAGAACAGATTCAATACCCAGCAGTGTAAATATTTCTGCTGTTCGCATTGAATCAGAAAGAATTCAGACAATAATCTATCCGATCAAGGAATGTAATACATCGGATTAGGAAGCTTGAACGAACGATTCGACAGGGAAGAACCCAACAAGTCACTCCACTGGTCTCCAGAGTTGCCCATTATTTGATAGCCCTCTCCTACGAGCTCGTTCCGCTTCTCTGACTTGCACTTTGTTGCTGTCTTTCCATGACCTTCTGGGGACCTGCACAGTTGGAGCACACAAAGATTTAGTGAACATAAGACTCTGCTTTCATAGATTATGACTTAACAAGAACATCCTCAATAGGGTCCTCAATACTGAAAGACAGAAATATGCAGATGGTACACTAAATGCAGTTGATTTGTTCCACAAACAAAGTGATGAAACAAACCATGTGGCTATGGTTTAAATCCTACAAGCCAGAAGTTACAATCATCTTTATTGACCACACACATGCAATGCATTATACAAGTATTTTATAACCTAAAGATTTGTGAATTCAATTAGCTAAGAACTGTTGATAAATGAATCACAAAGAGAATGAGGGATTTGCGAAAAAAAATAGTTTGTATTTCCCAGTTCTTTTAATTTGTTTGAGGCAGTCGGTTAGAGGTCAATGATCGGGACATAACATAGAAACTAGGAGCAATTACTACCAAATCTGTTGAGACTAACTAGTAAAAGAGCTCACCGGGAAAGGATATAAGTATAACCTACATTATGCCCACTTTTAGGAGAATTTTTATTGTTTTAATTAAATAAGTCCTCAGTGGCAACAAAAACAACATTGAATGCTGATCTTACACTCATATCTTATTGAGACTCAATGGTGCATAAGTAGAACATAATTTACAGGCCATGGATGTGGAATAAGTGCTCCAATAGAGAAGGCCTAATGTGTGGTCAGTGTGAAAAGATAATAGTATTGCTGAGAAGCCACGAGAGGAAAGACAAAGGATCAATAAAAGCATGTATGCGTATGCAGGCTGTACAAAAATACAGACCTGCACGACGCTAAATGATATTGTTACAAGATTTAGAAGATAGGAACTTATTTCTTTTAGCAAACTCTTAGGAGAAAATGCAAACTACAGAGCCACATTTCATAATTCAAAGGACCCTGCTATCCCTAATGTCTTCTAGTGCATTTGTTTATTTTTCGTGACAGTAACCAAACGAGGCAGAGTTCGCTCATCGATGATGACAGGATGAAGTCAATAAGCAAATTCAAAAGCTATTCCTTCGAATAAAAATCAAAGAACAAGCTATGCCAATATATACATATATCAAATTCATATTGAACACTGACCTCATTATGAGCTTGTGCCATCCTGAAAATCCAGCTTGCAACAAATTCTCAACAGTAATATTTCGGTGCCTTTCGCTTCGACCAGTCAACAAGACAACTTTGAACCCCAACTTTAAAACCTCTTCATAAAGCTTCAAACTAGCCATTATAGCAGGTGCCATTCCCATCTCAACCCATTCATCAAATATCGTACTATTAAAAATTTCCAAGCTACAGATTACCAAGAAAACCGACATATCAGATTAAACCCATGAAATTTTATCAGAAAAATAATAATAAACTGAAAGAATCTCATACCCATAACCATGTTGAGCATAATAGGGGAGATTGGAGAGCAGAGTCTCATCAATATCAAAAATCCAAGCAAAATTTTCACCTTCGCTCAAATTGAGACTTCTTGCATATAATCCAGCCTCATTAGAGACCCGTTGGAGATCAACTTCATAACCCCTCCCTGTCATATAATCCTTCACATAATCAGCACACTCTTCTGGAATTGTCTTCCATAGGCTTAAATTATTGGCCTCCACAGCAACCCTCCAGCTCGTACACTGTACCTGAACTTCTTCAACAGGCCATTCTCTCCAATGGGCTTCATTGATTTCAATGATCAAAGGCCTGGAAATGGGGCCAGAGTCGATAATTTCTTGAGACAAGACAAGGGGCAAAATGGACATAAAAATCAAAACTTTCTTCAAGAGAATCATTGCGGACCAATAGAAATTTTCCTCTAAATTCCAAGATTGCTCTATTTTATGTTCAAGAAAAGACCCAAAAAAGGAATGCAACGAATAAGTTCTTGGTGGGGTTTCAACTTTCGCAAGAAATACTTTTCTTGATGTGAATAGGAAACCCCTCTTGAATAGTTTCTTGTTTTCACCTTCTCTTTTGAATAATTTTTTTGGCTTGGTGTTGCAATGTTGTGCGACTGAAGTAATGGAGTCAATGGCGGGATAACACGCACAGACACACACAAGTGTGTGTGTGAGAGAATGTAAACGAACCTGTTAAATATTTGGAGGCGATTCTTTATTAGTATCTGGTGCGGTCGCTGAGGTGATATAATGAATAAATAAATTGGCAAAAATAGCAACGTGTTTCATCCAATAGAATCGCTTCTGAGGGCCCGGGCTGGGCTTAAGTGCGTTAAATCATTTTCTTTCTTTGGTTCTACTTCCTTTTTTATTTCTTATTAATTCTAGTAAGACATCAAAATTAACTAACACGGTATATTATAATTGAACGTTTAGCGAGTTATTTATTCGTCAATTTAACTCTATTTATTAATAGAATATTAGATACCCATTATGATGAGTCTTTGAAAGAAAATCACAACATTAATAAACATAAAATTAAAATTTATCATACTTTTAACATTAGAAGATTAGTAAAATAAATAAAAAAATTAAGAAACTTTAGCCTACAACTAGATATATATCCCGCGGGCTTGATTTCATATATAGATCCAAAAATTCATCTATAAGAAGTTATAATCCTTTTAACCTCTTACTCCAAATTTGACATTGAACTCTTTTTATTTTTATTTTTATTTATTTTTTTGGTTTTACTGTTTAACAGTTTGGTTTCCGACCAACTGCCGACTAATCCAAATTTGAGAACTGCAAAGGCCTGATATAGAAACAATCCTCCCAATACAAGATTCGAACACCCGATCATCAATGACGATAACTCCCTTTTATTTCAATTTTTGCATGTCTAAACTCTACCTCTGAAGTCACCCACCCATTTTTTCATATAAATTCCCGTGCTGGTTATCTGTTAGGTAGGTTCATTTCTGCTTATAGAGAAAATTAATCATTCAAGCCTATGATTTACTCGCTTCTCTACATTTACTATGCACTTCAAAGAACAATGGTCAGAAGAACAGATTTATCTCCCAGTAGCGCATAACAATTTTTTGTTGTTGGCATTGATCGGAAAGAATTCAGACATCTGTCCGATCAAGGAATGTAATACATTGGATTTGGGAGCTTGAACGAACGATTCGACACGGAAGAACCCAACAAATCACTCCACTGGTCTCCAAAGTTGCCTATTATATGATAACCCTCTTCTACGAGCTCGTCCCGCTTCCCTGACTTGTACTTTGTTGCTGTCTTTTCATGATCTTTTGGGGACCTGCACAGTTTGAGCACACAAAGATTTAGTGAACATAAAACACAATGCCTTCATAGAAGAGATGATAATATAGCAAGAAACATCATTAATAAATGGTCCTACAGGCAAGAAGCTGCAATCATCAGTATACAAGTACTCCAAGGATTTATATACTCAATAAGCTAACTGTCGATAAATGAATCACAATGAGAATAGGGATTCAAGAATGCATGTCGTTCTGACGTTCTCCTTTATTTTCCAGTTCTTTTAATTTCTTTGAGGCAATTGGTTAGATGTCAACTATTGTAACATAACATATAACTGGGAGCAGTAACTACCAAATCTGTTGAGACTAACTAGTAGAAGAGCTCACAAGGAATGGATATAAATAACGTTTATGCCTGCTTTTATGAGAAGTTTATTGTGCGATTTAAGTAAGTGCACAGTGGAAGCAAAAGCAGCATAAAATGCTGATCTAACACTGATATTATATCTTATTGAGATGCAATGGTGCATAAGATTGAGAAAATATTTGCAGGCCATGTGCGAACTGATGTCGAATAAGTGCTCCAATAGAAGCCTAATGTGCAGTCAGTGTGTAAAAAGATTATACTGTTTCTGAGAAGCCACACAAGTAAAGACAAAGGATTGATAAAAGCATGTATTGAGCATGCAGACTGTACAGATATACAGCCCAGTACATACGACCCTAAATGATAATGTTACCAGAATTAGAAGTTGGAACTTATTCTTCAGTAAACTCCTAGAAGGAAATTTATTGGAGACAAAGAAAAATACAATTAGTCGTCCATATGTCCATATTTCTTTACACTATCTATTCAGCATAGAAATGCAACAAGAGGAGCCACATTTCATAATTGAAACAACGCTTCTCTCCCTAATGCCTTTCATTGCAGTTGTTCATCTCGTGACTTGTAATTAAATGGTGCAGAGTTTTCTTATTGATAAAAACAAGATGAATTCTGATAAGACATGATACTTCTTCATAGAAACTCCAAAATAAAAGTAAAGTATTTTGTGTTCATTATTTTGTGACAGCAGATGTACTGCCTCATGGATGTTTGGTTTAGACAAGTTAAGTGAAGGTTTAGTTGTACTAAGCTGATAGCTGGTCAAGAAATTCGGGGTCTTGCTTGTCTATTGTCGTAGCAAATTAGATAAGTAAGTTATGAGCAGCCACTATGGCTCAACTTATATGCATATAAGTCTGTAAGTCTTTTATTAAAGAACAGATGAACTTCCCTTTCTCTGCAGATTTTTCCTATCTATGTTAAAGTTCTATTTTCTACATTTGAGAGTTTGAGCGCTTAACATGGTATCAAAAGCCCTCTGATCTTTAAGGGGTTGTGAGTAAGATTTAGAGGGAAAAAAAACCAACACGGCTTCTTGTTTAAACATCAAAAAAATGTTAGAAACCCGAAAATCAGTTTAGCAGTTTCCAAAAGTTTTTCACATCCAACAACACATGTTTTCAGCAAAGAAACTACCCTGTTTGGAGATTGAAGATGAAAGCATATCTGAGAGCCTTCAACTTGTGGCAGGTAATGGACACTGATAGAGATCCTCCACCTTGGTGAGAAAAAACCCACTCTTGCTCAAATCCATCAAGACATGAGTGTTTCAAGAAGTACAAAGCCTTTGCAGCAATTCATTCCTTTGTAATAGAAGTTATCTTTACTAGAACTATGAATTGTGAAACGACAAAGCAAGCTCGGGGCTAGTTGAAGGAAGAATTCCAAGGGAGTGAAAGGACAAGACAGATTCAGGTGTTAAACTTGTGGAGGGAGTTTGAAACTAGAGAATGGCAGAATATAAGACCATGCAAGTGTATTTAGACAGGTTAATGAAGGTTCTTAAAAAATTGAGGTCGGTTGGAGAAGATTTACTTGAAAAAAGGATAGTGAGCAAGGTTTTGGTTAGTGTCCCAAAAAGGTTTGAACAAAAAATTTCCTCTATTGAAGACTTCAAGGATTTGTCTGCATTGACACTTAATGAAGTAGTGAACACCTTCCAGGCAATTGAGCAAATAAGGACTACAAGACAGGAGGAGCAGACAACAGGAGTTTTTTTTGGCAAAAGTAGTGGACGTAGAAAGAAGCAACCTAGTGATAAAAAGAGAAAGGGTATACGAAAGAGATGGTAACAACCACAAAAGGAGAGGTAAAAAAGGAAGGTATCTATTGTTCAAATCAGAAAAAAAAAATTATATAGGAAATTTTAGCTAGTACATGCCTAGTGTGAAGTGCAGAGGTTGTAATCAACTTGGACAAATTGAAAAAGTGTGCTAAAACAAAGAAAACCAACAAGCTTAGGTTGCTGAAAATCAGGACCAATAGGCTGAAAACCTGTTTGTTGCATGTTATGCCAAGAGATGTTGCACAAACCACATGAGAAGAGATGTTGGAATTTTTCATAAGTTGGTTAGATCTTATAGCTCATGGGTGAAGGGAAAGCAAATTGAGGTGAAAGGAAAATGTGGTATTTCATTCAACACACTTTGAGGTACTAAGCTCATCACAAATGTGTTATATCTTCTTGAAATAGATTAAAAATTGTTAACTATGGGGGAAATGCTTGAAAGAAATTATGCTTTGCACTTTTAAAATGGATCATGAACTATATCAGATCCTTTTGGGAATGAAGTGATGATAGTGAAAACAGAAAACAAAAGCTTCCATCTAAATTAGAATGAATCAGAGTTGCAGACATAAACCAGCACACATGATGAATTTGTGCTTAGGCACAAATGGTTAGGCCACTTTAGTTATGCAACCTTGAAGAGCATGCAAACAAAGAACTTGGTACTTGATTTTCCTGTCATTAATGAGCTTAATGGTGTATGTAGTGTATGTCAAATTGGAAAACAATGTGGGCTGCCATTTTATGATAGTAAATGTAGAGCTACAGAAAAATTGCAGCTTTTGCACTCTGGTGTTTGTGGGCCTATGAATCAATTGTCTTTGAATTGGAATAAGTATTTGATACTGTTTATTGATCATTACTTAAGGTTTTGTTGGGTGTACTTCTTAAAGATGAAATCTGAAGTGTTTGCCGCATTGCTGAATTTTATGAGTTGATTTGAAATGCAAACGGACCGCAAGTACACCTCAAATAAGTTCAAATTGTTTGTAAAAACGGAAGGCATTCATCACCAGTTGATTGATGCTACACACCCTAAGAAAATGAGGTGAGTAAAAAAAAATATAGGGATGGTAACGGGGTGGGTCTAGGGTGAATTTGGCCAAACTCGGGACCCACCCTGTCAAGTTTTTTGTGAATCGAATCTACCCTGAACCTAAACCCGACGGGTACGGGTTGGACGTGTTAGAGTTAGACCCATTTTATACCTCAAAAATAATTAAAAATAAAATTTTAAAGAAAATTCATATAATCATAAATTTCTAAAGATGAAAAAATAATAATATTACCAAAGTACTAATTATTTACAATTTTTTATGAGCATATTTTAATTTTTCAAAAGTTAAATATTGCTATCACATATTTATTTACTCGTATTTTGAAATCAAAACTTATATGCTAATGTTATATAATTATTTTTAGATACAAGAATATCATATTTACATTTGTTTAATTTTAATATGCATATTTATGTAATATATATGCTTATTTATAAAATATAAATATAGATCTTATAAATTAATATATATTAATAAACACAGACACAGACACACACACACACACACACACATATATATATAAGCTTAAATTACGGGTTCACGGCGGTTTGGGTTTTAAAATGGAAACTCAAGACCTGACTAAGATCCAGTCAGGATTCTAAAATCTGGGTCCAGGTGTAACTCTGACCCTTTGCTATCTCAGGATCTTGCTTATCCGTCGACCTAATGTATTTGGTATGGACAACCATTATATCTCAACTTTTATGCATTTAAGAATGCGAGTCTTTTATTAATCAGCAGAACTTTCCATTCTCCGGAGATTTTTCCTCTCTGTAAGTACTATTTTTAGCATTTGAGAATTTGAGAGTTTAACAAAATCAGTAAGACTTTCACCAAAAAAAAAATAAAAAATCAATAAGCAAACTCAAAAGCTATTTCTTCCAATTAAAATCAAAGAACAAGCTATCCCACACTACATGCATGTGTGTGTGTGTGTGTATATTCAAATTGAACGCTCACCTCAATACGAGCTTGTCCCATCCCGAAAATCCAGCTCGCAGCAAATTCTCAACAGTAATATTTCTGTGACTTTCTCTTCGTCCAGTCAACAAGATAACTTTGAATCCCAACCTTAGAACCTCTTCATAAAGCTTCAAACTAGCCATTATAGCAGGTGCCATTCCCATCTCCACCCACTCATCAAATATCGTACTATTAAAAATTTCCAAGCTACAGATTACCAAGAAAACCAACACATCAGATTAAATCACCCATAACATTTGCAACCCACAATTTTATCAGAACAATATAATTATAAACTGAAAGAATCTCATACCCATAACCACGTTGAGCGTAATAGGGAATGTTCGAGAGCAGAGTCTCATCCACATCAAAAATCCAAGCCATTTTTCCAACCTCACTCAAATTGACATTTCTTGCATATAATCCAGCCTCATTAGAGACCCTTTGAAGATCAACTTCATAACCCCTCCCTGTCATATAATCCTTCACATAACCACCACACTCTTCTGGAATTGTCCTCCATGGCCTTAAATTATTGGCCTCCACAGCAACCCTCCAGCTTGTACATTGTACTTGGACTTCTTCTACACACTGGGCTTCATTCATTTCAATGATCAAAGGCCTAGGGAGGAGGTTATGCTCGATAGTTTCTTGGGACCAGGCAAGGGGGAAAATGGACATAAAAATAAGAACTTTCTTGAAGAAAATCATAATGAACCTACGATAATATTTGTTTGAATTCCAAGATTGTTCTATTGTATTGTCAAGAAAACGCCCAAAAAAGGGAATACAACGAATGAGTTCTTCGTATGGTTTCAAATTTAGCAAAAAAAATGCTCTTCTTGATGTGCATAGGAACCCCTCTTCAATACTTTATTGTTTCGCTCTCTCTTCTGAATATGTTTGGCTTAGTGTTGTGTTGCAATGTTGTGAGAGTGAACTAACAGGCTCAATGGCAAGATAACACGCACAGACACACATTGTGAAAGAATGTGTCAGTGTCTGGTGAGAGGTGATATAATAATAAACAAATAAAATTGGCGAAAGTGAAACGTGTTTCGACCAATAGAATCACTCCCCAGGGCCTCCTTTCCCCGCGGCGTTAGTCCCCGTAAATCATTTCTTTTTTGGTTGGCCTCCCCTTTTTGTTTTTTATTCCATTAATATAAAAGTAACTAATAAGATCACATCCATAATTTAATGTTTTTTGATAAAATCATATAATTAAAAAATAATTAACTAAGAGGTTTTCAAAATTGTTTAATAGAATGATATGAGAGGGAAAAAAGAATAGAGTAGTGGGAGGGGGGAGAGGGAAAAAAAAGAGTAAAAAATAAAATAATAGACAGAAAATACTGAGAGACAAATCATGCGGATATATTATTTATATGCTAATATACAATAATAGAATATTAAATATCCATTATGATTTGTCTTTAAAAGAAAATTATAACATTTGATATGGGTGATATATGATATTTGATTCATTCGAGTGGAATGTCCACTCAAGAGTTGTTTTGAGTGGAGAGATGGGTTTTCCTACAAAAGAAGGTGAAATAATATGTGCTAACCGAGGGGAGTCTCTCGGTTAAAGCTATCCGAAATTTGAGGCTGATAATCTGAGAAGATAAAATCGAAAAAAAGTATAAGAAAAGGTTTAAGCTATTAAATGAAAGCCCACATATCCCGGTAAAATGTGGCTTATTTATAGTGGAGATTCTTATCACTTGGAGTCTCGGAATTTGGGATTATCCACCTAAGTAATCCCTAATTTCCCTTAGCCCATCATGATCACAAATGGGTGCCTGGACATGCTAAAGTAGCTATACCTGCAGCTAATTTTCCTGTATTAATATGAGACGTGATGTCGAGATGAGATGTAGGGTTATGAGTTGATACGGGCTGCATTGAATATTTGCATCTTTTGCAGGATTGCATATCCCATCATTTGGGTTCTTGATTTGGGGAGCTTGGACTGTCCTCTTGACCAAAGGGTCGAGGGGAGACTTGCAAGTTGCAACCCTTATTTTAGGGAGTGGGGATGAGTGAGTCTTATCGAATGGTCTTCTCGATGGGCCCCCTTGATCTTCAGGGCGAGAAGCATGCAGTCGGGCAATCCCTTACGTGGTAGGCAGTCGAGGGTATTCGAGCACATTTTTTGAGTCCACGCTTACCCATTCAAGTGTATAAGCTTGCTGGCCATGCTGAGGTCTTGCAACGTGGTAGATTCCAAAATATGACATGTCAACATTAAAAAACATAAATTTATTATTTATAATTTTTTAACATCAGAAAATTAATATAATTAAATAAATGAAAGTTTAAGTAATTTTTTGTACTTTAACTGAATCATTGCCCCGTATACTTTTTAACTGAATCATTGCCCCGTATACTTGACGTGAACATACATCAATAATTCACTCGAATAAAAAAAATTTGATCATTTTTGTGTGCCTAAGAGGAAGGCCTATCCATGCATACATTGACTATCTTTTTTATGAGCATATATACTAGTGTCATCGGCCATCAACCACGGAGAGGGTAACATTATTCAACGAGCCACTACTCTTTTGGCTCTGCTGAGAAGAACTTGTACCCGTGTTACCACGCCTGGAGTTTAAAGCAAAAGCAATCTGCTTAGGCTCAGGAAGCTCAACGATTTCGCTGCTAAGCATTGATAACACAGCTGAAATCGTCGGCCGGTCTTTAGGAAGCTCTTCGACGCATAGTAAGCCGATATGCATACATCTCATTACCTCCGTCCGGTGGCTTGGACTTGATATTCTTGTATCTATGCATGCTGCTCTCCTGTCTTCATTCCACAGTTTCCACACCTGAAAAAGTGAAAAAATTGTCATTTTTAGGGGTGCTTTGAAGTTTTAAATGTTAAAATAAATATTTGACATGGTTTTAGATGGCCTGAGGGGACGATTGCCCCATCAGCCCCCCTCCTGGATCTATTCCCGCTGTTTGGAGGAGATTTTAAGTCAGACTTACATGCCCCAAAAGGTTCACAGAGCTTTCGTGATTGTAGAAGCTCGTGTTTCTTCTCCCGCAAACAATTTCTAGCATCAGCACTCCGAAGCTAAAAACATCGGATTTTTCTGAAAATCTTCCTTCAATCGCATACTCGGGAGCCATGTAGCCGCTGCAAGAAAACCACTGTCAGTTTGACTTCTCTGATAGATATGTGCTACAATTCATATATTTTAGCCAAGGAATATAAGCAATATGAATGGGATAATCACAATATACTTACTATGTTCCTACCACTCGCAGTGTGCTGATGTGATCTTGATTGCTTCCAAATATTCTGGCCATGCCAAAGTCTGAAATCCTTGGATTCCAATCATTGTCCAGCAATATGTTACTTGGCTTGAGGTCCCTATGAATTATCTTTAATCTAGAATCTCTATGAAGATAAAGGAGGCCTCGACAAATGCCTTTGACGATGTTAAACCGTTTTCTCCAATCTAGAACCTCTTGTGATTGATCTACACAAACATAACAATATTCAAAGAAGTGCATAACAGAGTTTGTTGAATTTTGATCAAAAAAATCCTTACAAAGATAGAAATGCAGAAGAAGTTCAACTGACCAAAGAGGAAAAAGTCCAAACTTTTATTAGGCATGTATTCATATATCAACATCTTCTCATTATGGTCTACACAGCATCCCAATAGTCTGACAAGATTTCTGTGTTGAAGTTTAGAAATCAGCACAACTTCATTCATAAATTCGTGCATCCCTTGTCCCGATGCTTTTGAAAGCCTCTTGACCGCGATTTCTTTCCCATTCACCAATTCCCCCTAGAGTTGCAGCAATTCCAGCACTTCATATTTCGATTTTAAACATGGCAATAGCATAAATAAGCATGAAAAATATACCTTGTAAACAGGACCGAAACCACCCTTCCCCAGCATGTTATCATTGGAGAAACTGTTGGTTGCATTTGCAAGTATCTCAAATTTGAACAACGGTAACTCTTCAAGATTGAATTTACCTATCGCATCTTGAAGAGACGAATCAACTGAATCTGATGCGCCTTCTTTTCCAAGTACAATTTTTCTTTCTTTCCCTGATTAACAATGAGGAACATATAAGTTAAAAAAGCTACATATGTTGCCTAATTGCAGTACCAACACTTTGAAACATTACCTCTTCGCTTCGCTATCCATTTCACAGAAAAACAAATACATATGGACATAATAATGAAGCCCATTACAACCAAAGCTATTATGATTTTCTTGGAGTCTTTCCTGTGATCTGCATCAAGAAAACACCATCATATATCAACAGATAAAATCGCAATCACACCCCTTAACTTTTAGTACCAAATCATGAATCCTTCAAACTAAATTACCTAATAGAGAATTCGCCACGCGAAAATGAAGCTCAGTACCCAATCCACTTGGAAACTTCTGAATGTCGAACAGGGTACTATTCCAAAACATACATCCAAGATCATTGTCATGTGCCCACGCTATGCAAGAACAGTTCCTCAAGCAAAGCCCGGTACATGTGTTTTCAGGCCCGAACCAACGGTACGCATAGCCCGGAACTTTGATCATTTCTATCTTCAAAAAGCCATCTTCTCTGCTCCCATTACTTGCAGTACCACTAGTTTTATTTCCTCGGCAGTTCAAAGGCACTCTCCTCACACATCCACTAGTCCAGTTACCTGAATCCCATTGTTCCTTGTTGAAGGGTTCAAATCCTCTCAAACAATTACAAATCGGAGAGTTCTGTGGATTGCAGCTCCCAAAAGCTCCACACCTGGCAAAGATTGCGCAAGGGTTGCTTGTGGTGTTGTTTTCATTGCTGCTTTGTGCTGTGCAAAATCTTGGACAGATAGAAAAGATTGTGATGGCAGCAAGCACAAGAAGAGGTTTCAAGAAATTCTTGGCCCGGATCATGATCGTGGAAATTATTGGTCGTGCTTGTGTGAATTAGGCTCTCTTTGTACTATAAATTTTTTCTATGGGGAGTCAAGAAAATATGCCTAGCTGGATGAATTTGAATGATGACTTAGCTGCGTTGTTCTCAGTTGAATTGGATTAGAAAAACAGAGGAAAAAGTTGAGAAAGAAAACCTGAGTTCGAAAAGGGATGAGGATGCGAGTAGTGGAGCAACAGCAGCGACACACGAGCCATCATACTGGACTTGAGAGCATTCCATTGAGTCGCCTACTAACTAGGTTCTTTTATAAATTTAACACTAATAAGTGGATTAGTTAATATTCTGATTCAAAAATAAGATTCATGATAAAAATAACCTAATTCAAATGTCGACTTTAATTAAAATAATATTTTTATTTAACTATTTGTAAATTAAATCAAAAAATATATATGTAAATTTTATTTTAATAGAAGTCGACATTTGAAATGTAGACTTCTTCACAAAATTTTGAAAACTTCTTTTCAAAATTTTGTGAAGAAGTTAGAGTTTCTTCACTGTGGTGGTAATGAATATTTTAATTTTTACTATTTGTCCTGCTGAATTAAAATATGTACCATTTGTTCGGCTAAATTAATAAATGTAATATTTTGAATGAAACATATGGATGGAATTGATTTTAACTTAATTAGTATTAGACCCATGCGCATTAACGCACGCCACACGATAAATTTGATGATGAGTTATTAAATGAAATAATAATTAAAATTCAATAAATAATATAATTGTGTTAAAAATAACTTCAAGTTGTGTGTGTGTGTGTGTGAGAGAGAGAGAGTAAAAAATCAATGCAAAATGAATAAAGTATTTGATTAATAGAATAATGACAATGAAAAAACACAAAAAAATTTAGAGTCATAGAAATTATTTAAAATATATTTATCGAAATATGATTGTAGAAATCAAATATTCAAAACAGATTTTGGATGGGTAAAAATCGTAAAATAAATAAATAAATAAAATATGTTGTATTATTTTAATACAAAATGTTGTAAACTTCTTCACAAAATTTTGTGAAGAAGTCGACATTTCTATTAAAATAATATTTACATATTTTTTTCTGATTTAATTTACAAACTGTTAAATAAAAGTATTATTTTAACTAGAGTCGACATTTGAAATGTCGACTTGTACTGAAGTTAACAGATATCGACTTAAATTACTTTTATCATGAATCTTATTTTTGAGTCAGAATATTAACTAATACATTTTTTTTTTTGTGTTAGATTTATGAAAAAACCTACTACGTACTAACTACTAACTACTAAGAAGTCGTTTACTTTTGTAGTTAATGCTAGTTTGATTAATTAAACCTCCATAAACAACTGTTTACTTTTATGGTGTAAAAACCCGTTTTAATCTAGTGAACCCGGGTTTGCAATTGGTTAATTGGGGGTTTGAGTAACTTATTTTTTTGATAGGTTAATTTTACCCCTCGTTTTGACTTACTTCGGAAAATACGTTCATGGCCATAATTTGAAACAAATTACATACCTTGCCATCAAGTATACCCAAAAGCTCTCTTCTGATTATGAGATATGGGAGGCAACAACATGTTTAGTTGAACGAGGGCAAACAAGTAAATTCACATGTTACAGATTAGTGGTTACTTTGAAAGTAAACATCAGTTTTCCTCAATATTAGGAATGGCAAGCCACCTATTTAACTGGTATAATCCTAACACTTATTATCTTAAACAAACAAAGTAAATGACTACTAAGGTTTTTTACTGTCTCAATCACCCTTTTTTTTTTTTTTTTTGGTTTGGGAACTATATATGAAACGACACGATTTGGAAAATCTATGCAATGATGGTTGTGACTTGTGATAATTTCATAATGTTAAATAATTCTCAATCTAAAAGAAAGTGATCATGGCAAGCACTAATTAAAGGAAAATAACAGCAGCCAATAACCTAAACTTGGAATGACTTTACAAGAATTTCAATAGAATTATTAGTCCAAATAGTCACAAGATGTCGAACCATTGTGCGCTATCACAAAATTTCCAAAGAGTACTACTTTCAAAAATCGTGCTTGCAAAGTGGGGACTCAACTGAAAAATAGATATATTATTATATCATGATTTAAACGCACAATCTAATTTCACAAGTGGCTTATCAAACAATCAATACTGGATAACCAGCACACATCAAGAACCTAAACACAACAAAGTGACTCAATGTATTGAAATGCTTGCGTAGTAGGAAATTTCAAGCAACCTTTAACTTTATCACCCTCAGACTCTAACAGTGTTTCAAAAGTCTTGTCTAAAAAGTTGTATCTTATTGCTTTCCCCAGAATGTGCAAGATCAAGAACGAATCTTCATCTTTCTCACCACGAACCAGAGCAAACACAGAGTAAGTGTAGTACTCGTCTAACGAGTACTCGTCATTATGTGGGCCAATCGCCGGATTAGCTGCCGCAAGCTGTGAAAGATCAACTTGGTACTTGACAAACCATTCAGAATAATCCCTTTTCATCTCATACACATTGAACTGAACCTGTGGCCCGAAGGCCCCGAACAACTCGATATAATGCAAGCGATCACAGGACTCGCCGAAGTAATAACGGCCTCTCCAACCCTGTTCATCCAGGATAGGCTGCATAGGCATCATCCCAAGCCTCTCGTCTTCAAGATTGAAGTACAAAGAGTCTCCAATCTCGTAGCTGATCCAATGTATGGCACCATTCCAATACACCCCATCTTCAAAGTTGACTTCTGCTGTAAAAGGCCTACCACATTCTCTCCAAAGACCAGTCTCAGATGAGTAAACATCAAGCTGAAGGCGATAGTTATACTCCCCGTATTCCAATTCCGACGCCCGTACACAGACAACTCTGTAATGAGGAGACTTGACGGGATCGAAAGCCAAGCTCATCCCATTTATTATGATTGAGATCCCATATCCTCTATCGAGTCTTGGAAGACTGGTATATTTTTTGGTGGTGGGGTTATAGACATAGTACCTTTTCTCATAATGACTTGACCGAGAGCTGCAACAGAGCAACAGGCCGTTGCAAGATTGCAAAATTGTTATGCCCCGAAGGTCCTTCGTAAACTTCAGTTTCCGAAACGGTGGATTCGTTGGTTTTGTGATGGAGAAGGGAACATATTCAAACACGGGATTGTTTGTATGGGCTGATGGCGGACAGCACAAGAATAGGCCGATAGCCGGGTTGGGATTAGGATTACGCAGGATACAGAATTTCGGGCTAGTGATGAGGGAATGCCAGTGCTTGGAGACTAGTTTGTAGCGAACGAGTGATTTTATTGGGAGGCGTAGAAGAATCTCGGTTAAGAGATCATCGATTGAAGCAACTTTTTGAGCTAATGGTTGCACTGTTTTGGAGACTTTGATTTTGATTCTGATTTTCATGTTGGTACTTGGGTTGTGTATGTGTGTGTGAAAATGTGTTGTTGACTAATCCAATCCACGAGTGCTGTTGGTGGGGGATTTAAGCTGTATTTCCAAGATGGATTGCTTTGGAAGCTGTTGACTATGAGTTTTTGTTGGCTGATCCAATACAAGAGTATTGCATAACAAGCCTCTGAGGGCTCGTTGGCTGTATGAAAGATATGTTGATTGTAGGATTAGGATATGATTATTTTATGTTTTTGATATAGTGTTTATTTAACTTTTTTATTTCCAATGAGAATTATAAATTGGACTTAATGTTTACCTTTGATGTAATCAAGGGGAAGAAGTTGAATTGTCGAAAATGCCCTCGAAGCCAACTTAATTGATGGTTTATTTCTTTTTAGCTATTCGATTCTGATTTATTGACTTACTAATTCGGATCGAGTATTACAGAGTTCATTATGGAATATGGATAAAATGGACATATCAAAGTCGGGTTTTGTTGTTTAAAATGGATGGATTGTTTCATTATACTCACATGTGTGATGAGATGTCCGAAGAGAACCTAATTGTCCCAGGCTTATGTTTAAAATATTGGTCCACATTGCTGCGGGTCCCATATACACCCATTGGTTTAGATTTAACCACCCCTTCTATATTATTATTATTTATAAAATGCATGCAAAACGTGGTTAAATTTGGACGTTTGAATACATGATAGAATACATACACCTGGTCCATTGAAAAAATTTTCATAAACTTTTCACTAGGTTCAATTAATCAAGAAATCACACCAAATCAACAATAAACATGATTGTTACATGATATAATTGGATAAACTATTATATTTAGATTAATTAAATAATGTTTTACAATGATAAAATTATAAAAATATTGAATAAATAATTCAATTCAAAAGGTGTGATAATCAAAATTTTCGAATCCTTTTTTAAGTAATGTTTTGTTAGGAAAAAAAATCACACAAGCATCTTAAATAGTTAAGCGTACTAAACCTAAAATAATCTGTTCAAGGATTTTATATACCCTAAGTCATCAGACATGATTTAACTAATAATCAAAATCTTTATCTCAAATTTTAAATTATCTCTGGGTCTTAATATCATCATACAGAGTTTCATCATACAGAGTAAACTTTGGTAGATAGTATGAATCGAAAAAGGGAGGAAGAAGGACTAGACATCACGTAGATGTGTTCTCGGTCTTCTTCACTTTAATAAGATTTAGAGGGTGTTTGGCTAAGCTTATTTTAAAGAGCTTATAAGCTCGTATAGTTTATAAGATATTTTTAGTGCTTATAAGCTTATACGTTTTATTTCAATAATAAATTGCCAAAGTGTTAAGATAAAATAAGATCTTGTAGCTTAAAAGATATTTTTTGAGTTTATAAGTTGTGATTTTGTTTGGTAAAAATGAGAGCTTATATTTTATTTTAAAATTAATGATAATAAAATATAATAATGTAAAATTAATTTATGTAAATAAATATTTTTTGGAGATAGTAGGAATGTTCATTGAAAAAAATAAAGATATTTATGTCATTTCATGTTTCGATACTAGACAGCTTATAAGCTGTTTTAAAAAAAAAGTTAGGGGCACCTTACTTTTTTTTTTTTTTTCTGAGCTTATAAGCTATTAGCAGCTTATTTTTTGAGCTTATAAGTTTCTTTACTTAAAAAATTACTAAATAAATTTTAGGAGCTTATAAGCTCTCAAACATCTTATAAAATATTTTGCATAGCTTATAAGCTTAGCCAAACACTCTTTTAGTTGTCCTCAAATAACTGATATTCTTCTTAGGGGGGTGTTGCAATCACTAGAGTGAAGCACTTTTCAACTTTGACCTTCAAAAAAGCTTAATTGGAGTGTTTGGTTGACTAACTTTAGCTTCTAATACTACAAAGAAGTTAAAATAATCAAAAGCTAAAAGATCATAACAAGGAGTGGTTTTGTGCTAGTTTATGTACTTTTTTCTTTTTATTTTAATTTCTCTCACCTTGTATTTTATTTTTTAATACAATTATGCCTTTTTATGTTCACCTTTTCATGGAAACATTTGGTTTCGAGATGTGGTAATTGAGTGTTGTCTTGCATTTCATAATTTTGTTTTTTTTTTTTTTTTGGTTAGGACTTAGGAGAATCCCTTACAACCTTACAAACTAAGATCCTCAGAAAGGAAGTTTCTTAATTCCTATGTAGGAGGCATATCCCAAGTGACAAGATCAGCGTCCAAGCCATATCCCATCCTTGCCAGAGCATCAGCGCAAGTATTTGCGACCGCCTAACGTGCGAAATTGTTGCTGTCCAAGGTCGGTGTAGTAAGCTGCGACGATCCTCAATAATCAGGCCTAATGGGTGCTCCTTCGTGTTCGCTTGCCTGATTAACTTGAGTACCACATCAGAGTCAATATGTATTTCGATTCTCTCATAGCGCCTTTCCCATGCAACCCTTAGCCCTTGCCGTTTACCAAGAAGTTCTGCAGAGGTAATTTTCACATGTTCTAACTTCATGGCGAAACCAAGCAGCCACTTCCCATTATGATTGCGTATCAATTCCCCTGTAGCTCCGACCATCTCATTATTTCGAACACTGCCATCAGTGTTCAATCGTACCACACCCGCTGGGGGTTTGGTCCATGATATAACCCCCATGAGTCGTTGAACCCTCTGCGTTTTAGACTCATATGCAACCACAAGCTCAAGCACAAGACTCTTGACTGCATTAACAGTCTCCCGCACTACCTCACATTGTCCTCTGAAGATTAGCTTGTTCCTTGCTGACCACAGTGCCCAAACCACTGCAAGAAATACCGTCTCCCAACTACTTTCCGGTCTGAAAATATTCCTGAGGTTCTTCTTAAGATTGGATTGAAACCAATCCTCGCGATCAATCTGTAAGAACTCCGCATACTGTGTGGGCACGATCACAAACTCCCAAACTTCCTTGGCTCGGTTGCAATCGAAAAATATGTAATTCATCTTCTGATATGGACGGGCGCAGGGGGCATGCATCATTATGTGTTAATCCCCTGTGATAACGCAGCGTGTTAGTTAGCTATGATCTGTGATTACAGAGCCACAACAAGACTTTAAACTTTTCTGGACAATTCAAATTCCATATCCATTGCCACTGTTTATCATCCCTCTCTGACCTTTCTTCAAGTGTGCTTAGCAGTTTATATGCCGACCGACATGTGAATCTGCCATTAGCAGCCCCTACCCAAACTTGCACATCCATCTCCTGTCTGTTCCAAGGAATTGGATGGCTTTTGACCAGAATCTGTATATGCTATGGAATTGGAGTTCGGATCACGCTCAAATTCCAGCTACTCTGCTCCTCATTTATAACATCAGCAACCCTGATCATAGCTTCCCTGCTTTCCACCATGGTATCCACACACTCCGTCATCTTGTTCTTGCCTATCCACTGATCATACCAGAATGAAATACCATCACCCTTCCCAACACGCCATGCAATTCCACTCTCAACTGCCTTAATACTCTTAACAACCCCTTTCCATATTCGTGATGCATTTGATTTCGGATTGTGCTCAAGAATATTCTCCTGCTTGAGGTATTTCTGTTTGAATATTTTTACCCATAAACAGTCATCCTCCTTCAAAACTCGCCATCCCACCGTTGCCAAAAGGGCTATATTCATCCAACAAGGTTCTTTGATTGCAAGCCCTCCTTGAAATGTTGAAAGTACAACTTTATCCCAACCCAAAAAAAAAACCTCGGTTGATCTTATCCAGTTGATGACATATCTTGGACGGCAACCAGTTTATATGCATGGAGTACACAGGAATAGCTGTATGAACTGATTTAATTAGCGTGATTCGACTAGCCGTATTCAGATTGCATGCTGAGTTGTAGTCCAACTATTTGGCTTGTTTGGCATGTTAGATGACAGGGATTGTATGTCTCTCTACCAATTGTAGCTAGTTGTTTGTTTTCTCACCTTGTGTAGGATTGGATGGAGTAAAGATGGCAATTACGTATTTAACTCCAAAATGTGTATTCTTGTGTCAAATCAAAATTGAGGACTAAAAAGTGAAATTAATCGGAAAGAAATCTAATCTTGGTAAGACAAAATTCAATCTCATCCAGTCCTAAAATGGGAATCTCAAGATGCCGCGGGTGTAGTGGTGAGTTCGCCAAGATTAGACCATGACCCGTGTAATTTAATGTATGAAACCAAATTATAAATTAACCGATACATAAAAGCCAAATTTTCGCTTATTTGGGGAACCAAGCATTTCCTAAGGGTATATGAGTAGATTTATAAAAACTGTATCAGCTTCTCAACTTTTTTTCCAAATACTCCGTTACTAATTTTTTGTGCTTTTTCACTTTTTTTTCCTTAAACACCGCCTGCTTTTAGTGTTCTAATTTTTTATAACTTCTACTACAACTTCAACTTTTTCAAAATAGTAATATTTGCAAACACCACCTTAATGAAGCGGAAGTTTGAAGACGCTCGAGCAACGTCAGGACTTAGGTCAATTTTTTTTCCCTTTAGAAAATTATTATTTGAGTTTTTGATTTTAAAGTCTTTAACGCATCATACTTCATTCTAAAAGTGATGAAAGAAAATAATAGCAACTACAGAGTGCAAATCAAATCTAGTAATCTTATGAACTTGGTGAGCTAGCTCGACCAAAACTTGACTCTATATTGAGTTTTTTATTTACTTATTTACAAGATAAAAATTTTAAACCCTCGGTCAAATTCGAGAAGTGCATCATACAACAATCAATAAAAAATGCAAGTTAACTAGAAAATATCAGCAAGTAAGAACTAAACACAACAGAGGGACTCGATGTATTGGTACCCATTTGCACCCGGAAACCTCAAACAATCTTTAACCTCAGCATCCTCAAACTCATGAACTGTTTCAAAAGTCTTGTCCACAAGATTGTATCGAATGGCTTTCCCCGGAATCTGCAAAACCAGAAACGAATCCTCCTCTTCCTCACCACGAACCAGAGTAAATATAGAAAATGCATAGTAGGACCAATCCGTCGGATTATAATAATCCCGGATCATCCCAGGATAAGCAGCAACAACAGGCGAAAGATCAACTTGATACTTAACAAACCACTCGGAATAATCCCTCTTCATCTCATACACATTGAACTGTATCTGCGGCCCCAAGTTCTCAATGTAATGCAAGTGATCACAAGACTCGCCAAAGAAAACATTGTCTCTCCAATCCCATCCATCCGGGATAGGCGGCATCGGCATTATCCTAAGAATCTCATCATCAAGATTCAAGTACAAAGAGTCACCAATCCCATTGCTGATCCAATGGATTGCACCATTCCAGTACACCCCGTTTTCGAAATTGACTTGGCTGTGAAAGGCTCGCCGCATTTTCTCCAAGGGCCCGTCTCGGATGAATAAACATCAAACTGATATTGATACTCCCCGAAATCCGATTGCCATCCCGGGACGCAAACAGCTCTGTAGTGAGGAGATTTGGTTGGATCGAAAGCCGAGTTCATCCCATGTATTCTCAGTGAAATCTCATTCCCATATCCTCCGTCCAACTTTGGAAGAGTTGAAAATTTCTTGGTGGTGGGATTGTAAACATAGTACCTCTTGTTATTATCACGGGCCCGGAAGCTTCGACAGAGCAACAGCCTGTTGCAGGACTGAGAAATCGTTATGCCTGAAGGGTCTTTTGTGAATTTAAGTTTCTTAAAAGGTGGATTCATTGGATTCTTGGCAGAGAATGGAACAAATTCGAACCGGGGATTGACACGAAAGTTGAAACAGGGCAAGAAGAGGCCAAGAGCGGGATTGGGATTAGGATTTCGCAGGATACAGAAAGCTGGGCTAGTGATGAGAGAATGCCAGTGCTTTGAGACTAGCTTGAAGCGAATAAGTGATTTTATTGGGAGGTGTAGAAGAATCTCTATTAAGAGATCATCGATTGAAGCAACAATTTCAGCCGATGATTGCGCTGTTTTGGAGACTTTGATTCTGATTTTTTTCATGTTGGTAGTTGGAAGAAGCCACAGGCAAGAATAATGTCACGGACTTAGACTTTCCAAGCTCCCGTGCGGCACTTAGCTCCTCGTCGCCCCTCGCGAACTAGCTAAGTCAGCCTCTCCCGAACGTGCTTGTGTGTGAAAGACTTAGAAAGATGACACAAGAGAACAAGAACACAATAGGATTTCCCCAACACTCCTTTGTATTCACTACTCACTCAAGACTTGGATGATCTTTACAAATGATAAGTAGTCCCCTATTTATAGTTGTTCTCCTCTCCAATTAAGGGTGGAGATGCATTTGATCTAACGGCTACGATTCGCTTCTACCTACTCATGGGGTTTTTACAAATATGACTCTTACCAACCCATGGAACCTTCTAAAGTGCTATTTACAAATATGCCCTCTTAGAAGGTTAAAAATATTCTAAGTATGGTTACCATAGTCGAAACCTCTTTATGCCCGTCTCATTTGCATGATACGTGATAGCCGCTCTGTGAATCAATCGAGGCGTGACATTCTCCCCCACCTAATTTGGCGATGCCCTCGTCGTCATAGAGTCAGGGACCTGCGCCTGGAATTTCTTCCGGTGAGGACGCCTCTTTGTCCGTTGTCGTATCCCTAGAAAACATGCTTCCAAGCAAGCCTTCAAGTCCTGTAATTTCTCTGGCCCCATCGGTGGCATTCGTTTCCAGTTCGGCCCTCTATCCGATTCGAACTGTTCCATGATGCTCTCCTCTCGCCTAAGAGGCCACCCAATCATTGTCTTCTCCTCGACGCGTTGCATGGTTGATAAGTGTTGTTGTTCAGCTTTCGTCCGACAAACATTCATCTCTTTTCCTCCGAGGATTGGAACCATGTGGAACTTTCCTACGTCGAGAATGCAAATGACACCCCGGAATGGCATAGGAATGACTTGTCTCTTCCTCATGAAATCTAGTCCTAGCACCACTCGGTGTTCCTTCATAGGTACAACTGAGAAATCCACCTGGCCTTTCCATGTACCTAATCGAAGCTCTAAGCCTCGTGCTATACCCTTGATGGACTGGGCTCCCACACCAATTGTCTTGAGCCACCCGTCTCCCCTTGAGACACGAAGGCCCAGCCTCCTTGCTTCATCCTCACTGATGAAGTTGTGCGTAGCACCCGTATCCACTATGGCTTTGGTAGTCGTTCTGTTGATTTGTGCTTCCACAAGTATCAACCCCTCTCGTGTTGTCCCCGTCCCATTCTCCACACTGATGGTATTTAACTGTTTTATAGACCCGATGCGTCTCACATCTGTCTCCTCGCTGCTTGAGCTTACTTCACACCTTGCCACTAGAGCACTCAAGGACCCCAACTTTGGGCAGTTCCTCATCAAATGAGGCCCTTTGCACACGTGACATCCGCCTCGAGGTATGGAGCTTCCTTTCGTTTCTTCGGGCCCTGATTTACCTGACAACAGGTGATTTGCCTTACCTTCCCGTTTCCTCTCAACCTTGGTCGGGTACTCTTCCTCATCTTCAAGCTCAGTGACTTCTTGCTCGCCTTCAGGTTCGCCAGAATTGTGCTTACCCCACTGGTACTCGGTTAGGCACTCAGCTGCAGCAATGGCCTCGTCTAGCGTTGCAACATTCCTCCGTTGTACTTCTCGCTTTGCCCATGTTTGGAGTCCATCGATAAAGTAGAATAGCTTGTCATCCTCGCTCATGCTCGGAATCAAAAGTATCAACCTTTCGAATTCGTTCACATATTCTTGTATAGCCCGGTGCTGCTTCAACTCTCTCAGCTTCTTTCTTGCTTCATAGATGACGTTCTCCAGGGTAAAAATGACGTTTCAGCTCCCTCTCGAAGTCATCCCACGTATCGATCTGGCAAGCACCCCGCGCTATGTCGGCTTGTTTCCTACGCCACCACAGAGTAGCAGTTTCAGTGAGGTATAGAGAAGCAGTTTGTACCTTTGTTGCCTCGTCAGTGATGTTTAGGGTCTTGAAGTAGGACTTCATTTCCCACAAGTAGTTGTCAAGGACTTGAGCATCTCGCTTGCCATCGAACTTATTGGGTCTCGGATGTTCAATCCTTGGTCCCACCTCAATTACACCACTGCCTCCACTCATTGCAGCTTTTCGACATAAGGCTACTTCCTCTTGAACTTCTTCATACCCCTTGAGGATTGCGCCGATGGCCTCCCGCATTTCGGTCCTCTTGGCTTCCAATTGTGCAAGACGAGCCACCACATCTTCCATCACGACTTCTCTTGCAGCTTCGGTCTCGAATGTACTTGTTTTATGTGCTTCGAGCTGTCCCAACACATGTCTCTCCAACTCTTCAAGGGAATGTTCGGCTCGTCCCACTCGTTCCTCAAGCCTAGCAAGGTTCATCACCAAAGCTCGACGCTCCTCGCTCTTGCTTTGTCCACGAATGGCCTTGTCTTTATTCATAGAGCGCCCCTCGCGCTCCTCCGCCACCAAGTTTGAGGTGTTCTCTCCACGCTTAGCCATCTCTGTCCTTACTTCACGCACCAAATCCAAGCCGGGCTCTGATACCACTTGTCACGGACTTAGACCTTCCAAGCTCCCGTGCGGCACTTAGCTCCTCGTCGCCCCTCGCGAACTAGCTAAGTCAGCCTCTCCCAAACGTGCTTGTGTGTGAAAGACTTAGAAAGATGACACAAGAGAACAAGAACACAATAGGATTTTCCCAACACTCCTTTGTATTCACTACTCACTCAAGACTTGGATGATCTTTACAAATGATAAGTAGTCCCCTATTTATAGTTGTTCTCCTCTCCAACTAAGGGTGGAGATGCATTTGATCTAACGGCTACGATTCGCTTCTACCTACTCATGGGGTTTTTACAAATATGACCCTTACCAACCCGTGGAACCTTCTAAAGTGTTATTTACAAATATGCCCTCTTAGAAGGTTAAAAATATTCTAAGTATGGTTACCATAGTCGAAACCTCTTTATGCCCGTCTCATTTGCATGATACGTGATAGCCGCTCTGTGAATCAATCGAGGCGTGACAATAAGCTGTAGTGCTTTGGCTGTGTATTTAAGCTATAATTTTTGTACTGGATTGATTACTTTGGAAGCTATTGACTTTAAGAAGTAGTTGACTAATCCAATCCACGAGAATTGCAGGACAAGCCTTGAAGGGCTCGTTGATGATTAGGGATGGCAACGGGTCAGGCCGGTACGGGTTTGGCCAAATTCAAGATCCGACTCGTGAGAATTTTCTAGATTTGGGACCTATCCTAGACCCGACAGGTCCCAGGCCTGACCCGGACCAGCGTTGGACTCGAACGCGGCAAGCTAGACCTGTTGAACCCGCAAGGTTCCTAAACCGATCCCAACCAGTCAAAACCGCCCCGCAAACCCCCCCCCCCCCCCCCCCCCCCCCCCCCCCCCCCCCCCCCCCCCAATAATTCAAATTTTTATTTTTTAACAAATTTCTTTGAAACAATAATTTTAAATGGTACAAAAAAATAATTACATTTTTTTCATTTTAGGATTAGAATGATAAAAATTATATAAAATTATATTATTTTGATAAAAAGTTCTATTTGATTCAAAGAGACAATTTAAATACATGAAACAAACATAATGATTCATGAAGGAAAATAAGAAAAAGAACAAATTGATCAAACAAAACCAAATTCACAAAAAAATATATAGAGATAGATGAAAAGAAATAGTGTTTAAATTACACTATTGGGTAATTTGCAGTTTGAATCCTAAGATTATTAAGAGAAAAAAGTATAATGTACTCTCAAATATCAAAACTAGCACTATTAAATATATTTATATATTATAAATATATTAAATATATAAATATTTAATTTTATCCTAATGCACTCTCAAACATAAAAAAAAATATCCTTTTTTTTAATATTATTTATTTATATATTATAAATATATTAAATATATACGGGTCGGGTTGGGTTTAAGTGGACCCGAGAGCCGATTTGAACCCGAACAGGTCCAAAATTTTGACCTGCAACCCGGTCTCATTCTAATAATCTTAGTTGGTTTTTACTAAGAGTATGGGATCTTAGTGAGAATGTATCCCACAACGAATGTATAGGTATTAGATGTGGATTTATATAGCCTTTAGGCTCTTCAACCTCATAAGCTAGCTTTTGGGGTATGGGTCTCTCATGGGTCATAACAACTTGGTATCAGAGACATCCACTACCCTCTCAGTTGTAATCGTGTGGCGCGGGTGTGACATTGGCATTGCAGTGTTCACCCGAGGCTAGGTTAAGCTAGCGCAAAGCCAGCCTACGTGAGTCGAGGCTGCGGAGCGTGGTTGAGTGTCATAATCCCAATTGGTTCTCACTAAGAGTATGGGATTTTAGCGTAATGATCCTAGTTGGTTCTCACTAAAAATATGAGATTTTAGCAACAGTTTATCTCACATCAAATGGGCATTAGATGTGGGGTTTATATGGTCTTTGGGCTCTCCAACATTATAAGCTAACTTTTAGGATGTAACTCTCCCAAAGGTCATAACACTCGCTTTGATATTCTTTTTTCAGATCTCGAGCATCACATCCATTATAAGATCCTAAAAAAAAAATACCGACCTTTTTTCTCCTTTATCAATTGCACGACCCTAATAGTAGGAGTTTTCCATTCAATAGGCAAACCATAGGGGGTGTGGTTGTGAATTTGAATACATAATGGATTTTTTTTGTAATTTCAGCAAACTTTAGGAGATGTGTTAGTAATTTGCCCTATTTGTCCAATAATTAGTCAAAATATTAAAGGAGTGTATTTTGAAAAAAAAGACATAATTTTTTGGACAAAACCTCAATAACATGAGGTTTTTGGTTAGACGGGCAAGCCTCAATGGTGGATTTATTTCCGAATTTTGGGTTGTTTCACTTGGTCTTTGGACCAGTCACCGTGCTTCTGTACTTTGCACACTGAAACTCAAGTTTTAGAGAGCCAGAATCCAAATACTTGTACAATTTTTAACCGAAAATCAAATTCCACAAGTGCATTGCTAAACAATCAATACAAGATCACTGGCGAACACAACAGAAGGACTCGATGTATTGAAATTCATTTATACCCGGAAACTTCAACAAATCTTCAACCTCGTCGCGCTCTAGCTCAACACATTGTTTCAAAAGTCTTGTCGACAATACTGTAACGTATTGCTTACTCCAGAATCCGCAAAACCAAGAACGAGTCCTCCTCTTTCTCACCCCTAACCAGAGTAAATATGGAGTAAGTGTAGTAGTACTCGTGTGTTGGATCATAATTATGCCGGCTCATCTCTGGATTAGCAGCAAAAACTGGTGAAAGATCAACTCGGTACTTAACAAACCACTCAGAATAATCCCTCTTCATCTCGTATTCAATGTAATGCAAGTGATCACAAGACTCTCCAAAATAATAACAGGGCCTCTTATCCCGTCCGTCAGGGATGGGCAGCGTAGGCATTCTTTGGAACATCTGATCATCAAGATTGGAGTACAAAGAGTCTCCAGTCCAGTGTCATGTTAATTATGCCAGATTCCATTTTAAATGAGGACCGTTGGATTAAAAGGGTTAGATTCGATCGTAACCGTAGGATCAAGGGCACAATCAAAAGAGGGCCAGCCTCACACGACGTCGTTCCATTAATTTGCTGGCATAAGGAGAGTTCGCCACGTAAAGATATCTCCACCGTTCAAGGGACAAGCGAATCCAAGGGCAGAGATTTAATTGGCTCTAACAAACTCAACGGCTAAGTCAGAAGGGGGGGCGGGGGTGGTAGTGCTCACGTTTCTGCCGTAGGGAATATCCCAATTTCGGATTTCATTTTTAGTTTTGTAATTTCCAGCCTTCTTTCGTATAAAAACGTTGTCCTTGAAATGAAGAGATCATCAGAAGTTTTATCCAGAATTCTCTCATCCCCTCTTCTTTCTCTATTCCTCTCAACCCATTTCTATGTTCTTGAGCTAATTCCCGTTCTTATTTTCCAGCTTTAATATTAAAAATTATAATTAATTACCAAGGACTTTACATCCAGTAGCTGATCCAATGGATGGCACCGTTCCAGTATACCTCATCATCAAAGCCGACTCGAGATTTGAAGGGCCCCCAAGATATTCTCCAAGAGCCCTTCTCGGATGAGTAGACCTAAAACTGATATTTTATAGTAGCTCGCAGCCACTTCTAATCCCCGGACACAAAACAACTTTGTAATGAAGAGACATGGCGGGATCGAAAGCCAAGGTCATCCCGTGTACTCTCGACCAGATCCCAAGCCTGCCGTCTAGTAAATTTGGAAGGGTGGAAAATTTCTTTGTGGTGGGATTATAAACATAGTACCTCCTAACACAAACACGGAACGGGGAGCTGCAGCAGAGCAGCAGCCCGTTGCAAGAATGCCGAATTGAGATGCCCAGAGGCTCTTTTGTGAAGTTGAGTGTTCTAAAGGGCGGACTCGTTGGTGTTTTGACAGAGAAGGGTATGTATTCGAACCAGGGATCGGCCCGGGGCTCCCAACAGGGCAAGAATAGGCCACTAGCGGGGTTGGGATTACCACTATGCAGGAGACAGAACTTTGGGCTGGTGATGAGAGATTGCCGGTGCTTTGAGACTAGTTCAAAGCGAACAAGTGATTTTACCGGAAGGCCGTGGTAGAATCTCTGTTAAGAGATCATCGATTGAAGCGACAATCTCAACGGCTGTTTTGGTGGCTTTGATTTTCATTCTGGTATTCATGTTGATACTTTGGAGCTATGGGCAGCAATGAGCTGTACTGTTTGGTTGTGTTTTTAAGTTATATTTCTGAGCTGGATTCCTTTGGAAGCTATTGACAAGATGTTGGCTCTAAGTTGTTGACTGATCCAATTCGAGGACTCGTTGACGATTATAAATTTATTTTAGTATGGTGCTTTGCTTAATTTTCTATAATGATACAAGTATTATAAATTGTATTAATCTTCACTTTAATTGAAAAAACGAAGTGGACAAGCATGAATTGCTAAAAATGCTGTAGGCATATTCAACCCCGGCTCAGGTGCAATCTGAGGAAAACTCCATGAAAACCACTCCTGAACCATTTTGTGAAAGCTCTTTTCCAACTAGTCCATCTTATTAAATTGAACGAAAGACTATCTCAACTCAACCCTTCACTACATGTCTATTTGTTTTCTATCCCTTATGTTAAGTTAGGAACACAAATTTAGATGAGGAAAAATAGAAAGAAAATGAAAATAATTAAAAATGAAAACAAAGAGTACTATTACTTTAAGCAAAAAAAAAAATTCAAAATTCAAGAACCAAACGAAGAATTACAGACAAAATAGATGAAGAAATTCCTTTTAAGAGGATCCTCTTTCTCGCTAAAAAAGAGCTCAAAACCTAGCCCGAGAGCGAAGAGCGTGCATTAGGAATACTGCCTAGATCTTCTCAATACAAGATCAAAAGGCACGGGTACACCAAATGGGTCCTTTCGTTGGGCTTAGGCAGATCATTCCTTCACACTTATTGATATGGGTGCGATCACTTGTAGGGCTCCCATTTAACAAACGGGCAGAGGTCATTTAAGGTAAAAGTCGGGTTGTCAATGGAGCGGATTTTAATCCGAGACCGATCCGAGTTCAATTCAAATTTTAGCATACTCAATCAATTAAAATATTCGATGAGTCAAATCCGATAGCAAATATCCGTAATCCAAAATAAATGAGTTGGATTAAAAATCCGAATCCAAACTTTAATAATACTTTTTATTATATTAACAACCTTACATATACAATATTAGTGAAAAATTTTAAATAGAATGCAATATTCAAATTATTATAACTTACAATACACTTTTTTATATTTTTCAAAGTAATTTTTTTAAAAAAATAATTCATAGTTTTTTACATAATATAAAATAATTTTCTACTTATTTAAATTTTAATTTTTACATAAAAAATAATTTTTTTATTACTTATTTGATTTTAAAGTTTCAAATTTTTTAACAGTTAATCATATCGAATTTTTCTATCAAATTTTGAATTTTTTTTTCTCAAATTCAGACTCGATTGAAATAAATATAAATCCTATAAAATTCAAGTCAAATTCAAATATTAATAGGCTTATCGAATTCGGATTTTCTTGATTTGATCCAAATCAAACCCATTGACAGCCCTAGGTAAAAGTTTAGCAACACTAAATCAGATAAAATCATCTTTATAAACATCCATAGGCATATTTACTTCGTACAATATGGTTGGATTAACTATTATATCTAAATTAATCAAATCTGCTTTCATAATTACGAAAGCCAAGATGAGATTCCCAACCATGGCGCTTTCATGTTTTCCGACGCCAGCATGAGCATATGCTCGATCTTAGTGCCCTTATCATATATAACCATCATACCTGGTAGTCATAATTATCATCGCGAAAGAACAAAATTTCTCATTAAAAGCACTTGAGAACATAATTTTTCCGGATGCTACAAATACAGCATGGCTCACCAGAGAACATAATAAATACACAGTTATCCTCATCTAACTATCCAAGAACCCATAGCAACCTCATGACAAAATTGGCAGATATTTACAGAGAGGACATGCACCAGATTTTCTGAGCTTACTCCTTTATCTGCTGTGGTTAGTAAGTTTCCAGATTTGCTTGACTTCATACAGGGACTAACAATGACAATCAGACCCGCATATGACAATCAGAGGTACTCCCTAAGGCTTTCACCACTCAAAGTTTCCATTTCCTTCATAATCTCTTGTGCCAGATATTTGACAGGTAGCTCAACATCCTCCAGCAATTCCCCAAGGAATGGAATAGTTTCGGGCAAAAGTACCAAATATTCTTCCTTCAAATTCTCTACAAGGAACTTGACAATTCTCAGACCCAAGATGCGGGCACGTGTCTTTTCACTACGAGTCTGCATCAACACCTGCATTGGAAGAATCAAACAACAGTTGGTCGTTGAAAAGAACTACATTCTACCATCCTCCAAAAATTAAGCCCTGATGCATCATATAAGGTGGGAAAGAGGTTAAATATGACATTTTTTTAGAGAGCCAAAAGCTACAGTCTAATATTCAGTTAGATGTGAGGCAATGTCACACACAAACAGATAAATGGAACTCCCTAAATGAATTCATGCACAGCTATTGCCAACTAATCATACATGCAGGATATTTGAAAAGAGAGATGACATAGGAGCATGCAGTTTGTAAAATATGAAAATCAATAAGCAAAACTTCCGAATTGCATAGATATACTTTATCATTTTCTTTTAGTCCAACTGAATGCTAAAGGATACTGTAAAAACAAACCATCAGATAAAAAGAAGGTAATGGCTGGACATATTTTAGATTACCTCGTGATTCAGTGGCTTCCAAAGAAGGTCTGAACCAGCAGTAACAGCCATCTGACCGATGCAGGCAACCAACAAATCATCCACTTCTTTTACAGATGGTACGTTAGGATGATTTTCAATAGACACAGGTGGTTCCATGGTAAGCTGTGACACAATGGGTTTCACAAGAACCTGGAAGAGATAACGCAAATCAGAGGAAAGACACGTACATGAAACATATAGAAGATATCTGAGAAGTAATGTTTGCAAGCTCTGTGAAAGTAAGTTGATTGGTTGTACCCAACTCATTCTTTATATGATTTTGCTGATGTGACAAGGCAAACAAGAACAGAACATTCAAGTCAAGGACAAGGTTATTCAAATTCAAATATCAGGCGGAATCAAGATTGCATCTAGCACAAAACAGGCCACACTAACGAAATGCATTCCTTTGGGTTTGATCAAAGTAAATTGTTCTAACTATGAACATCATCAAGCACTTTATATGTTGCATGTCCGACAGAACTGCTATAACCTTTATTTGTTTTTACTAATATATTTTGGAAAACAGTCCTATCCTCAACCTAAATCATGGAGGAAACACTGCAGTAACTATCTAATTAGCTATAAGTGCTATGTTGCATCTCAGAAAAAATTATAGGTTTCTACGGTTCTTGGGCTAGTATCCAACATCTAACATGATTGGACTTTTTGACAATTGCCCTTTTTCTGTAACTGTACTAGTACTCACAAAAGTCTGATTGTTCACACTTAACTACTAAAAGACAATTTTCCATCTTCGGTTTATGGCATGTAAAGTTTAGATGGCAAAGAGATACGTAAAGTAGTGCAAATCTGTATAGATCAACCATCAATATATTGATGACGGTACAAATAGGTAAAGTAATGCAATTGTGTATAGATCAACCGTCAATATAAAATACCTAACTTGAGTTCAAAAGTTTAGGAAAACATTGCTTAAGGAATAAGCATATATGGACCACAGAGGCCTGAATCTAAAAAGGGCATAACAACTTCCAGACACGCAAACTCGGCCACAACACATCCCCATCCCCCACCCACCAAAGCAAAGATAATTTTCACACATTCAAAATGAATTTTTCCCTAGACTTTCGCATATGAAGTACAAACTTTAGCGAGTGTTCGTTCAATTAAATGAAGTATCCGAACAAAGATATGATTTAATGTGCACGTGCAGCCGGCTAGAATTTTGAATTTCGATATAAGCAAGGCACGAGAGAAGGTGTATCTCTTCAATAGGGAAGTAGGAAATTAAACTTGCCTGAAAATTAGAAGAATCGAGAAACTTGGAATTTCCAGTATCATAGAGAAAACATTTATGTAGAGACGACAATATCAAAGCCCGGAGGCGCCACACTTGAAGATATAATGCACCATCTCTGTCCTTTGTGTTATTGCTGAGCTTAGCCTTCTTCTTCTTATGAGTCAAACTAGTTCCTGCATCTTCAGCATCAACAAGACCTCGAACACAGCCATCAAGCAAGTACTTGAAGTATGGGACAAACAACGACCTGAAATCAAATATAATTGACGTTGATGATTAAACAACAATGTGGAAGGTATTGAGTTTTTACTAAAATATTGTACAGAAAATTACAAAAGATCCCTACAAGACAGAGCCAATGCAAAATAGCCGATTTGACTGGAGCATGTAAACTCAAT
>JAOWBU010000200.1:0-50000 GCA_026212405.1 Petrea volubilis
GAATTAAATTATTAAACCGCATTTAGACAATTTGACGCATTTTTGATATTTGCTTTCATCTTTAACTACATTAAAATTGTTTAAAAAAATGCTTCATTCAAACTATAAATTTCATACAGTAATATCTTATCACTGAAATTATTATATCATCATAATGCATGAGTATAATGAGAGCTTAGCTTATTATTCCAGACAACATTCAACTGGTTTTCAAAGTGAGAATACAAAATTCTTTTATTGTGTCACATTTTTTCATCAATTGGATAATTCAAGTTGATTTTATGTGACTCTCTTTGTTCAAATAACATAACTTTCTGTAAAGATCAATAAGATCCTAAGAGAAAATCACAAAACGTTGAACAAAATGATTTATACATAAATGTTTGTAAATATTACATGTATCACCTCTTTATTTAGGAAAGTTTACATAATACAGAAAAACATTACATTGCTTGTTTTTGGTGCATTTCATGTCTACCCGGACTTCTCATTGATTGCCCTAAAATATTGCATAGATGCATTCATAATGGTGTCAAAGAAACACACACAAAGTTATTTACTGGAAATTATTTAATGTACGGAGTGATAAATGCAAATTGATGGATTAACATGCAAGACTAATCATAGTGTTCATTGATAAAGGTTCTTCCTCATGAAATTTGGTGCATCAACAAACTCAAACAAAATAGTAGCCCCAAAAAGGAGTAGCTTGCTTTTCTTCTTCAAAATTATTTTGCATTTAACACCTCCATAAGATACCCGAGAGAGATAACTTAAAAGTAATATCAAATTATTTTTCACTTCTTATCGTAAATTCTCAATTTGCCTCTATTCAAATATTCCACATGAAAAATCAAATTTACATATAATTGCGGTGACGCTTTGCTCAAAACACTTTCGCCAATGATTTAGAATTAAATTGAGCTTTGCAAACAAAATTAGGGATATCTATCACATTTAAGGGATTGTAGATTCCATCAAATATTCTTTTTTATCACACTTAATGCAATCGGCCAACATACAAAGTATATTGGCAACTCAAAACTTTACTTTCAAGTAAATTAAAGTGATTGATACTACATGCCTAAAGTTGCAATATTTTCAAGATTAAGAGTCAGTGCGAATGAATTATTAATTCTAGATAGTAGTTTAAAATGAATGATTCAGGTTGTCTAGTAGATAAGAAGAAACAATCTTATTATCGACTACACACTCAAAAAAACAAGGTATGATTTTAGTAACTCAAAATGATAACATATGATTTTAGTAATCAAAGTATCTTCATAAAACAACATTTTCATTTAAATTACAATCAAACATCATTAATCATTATGTCCATCTAACAACATATTTATAAAATAAACATAATTTGCAATAAATTCAATTATATATATATAAATAAAATAATACAAATTATTTTTCAAATTGGATTTTAGGGCCCAAATTCTTAACAATTACAAAGTTAAATAGCCTGGCATGCCCATGCACTAGTTAAACTCATTCTATTCCTATCCACCTTGTTGGAAGATGATGGTTCGAAATTTTATAGCAAACAAAAATCAGCACTCCTTGTAAGACACTGTGTGTCATTCAGTGTTCAAAGACTACGAAATACAAATTCTTCGCTATGCCACTGCAAAAATCTCAACGACTACCCAATGAGGATGATGCTGATCAAACTCTTGATATAGAGTTCAAGACGAACACTAGTGAGGCAATCGCGACTGCACTAACCGGTCTCAAAAGAGGAAGTTTAAAGAAATTGAAGAACAAAAGTATAAGGAAACAACTCCTTGTTATTGTTCCTGATATTTATTTAGGCCAATTCACGGCTGATGTAACTAAAAGGTTAGAGTGTGTAGATCAGAGGCTCAAACAAATTGAACAATGACAAGGTCAGTTTCATATGATTGTGGAACAATAGGAGGCGATGCAAGTTGCCATTGAGCATATGGGCAACCGAACTTAGGATCACGATATCATATTAAAGAATCATTAGGCGGCCTCAGTGAACGGTTGTCAGTCATGCAAGTAAAAGAAACTGATTAGAATGTCAAGGTATGTGCCGGCGAGGTGAACACAATTGCCCTACCCATGATCGAAAGGCTAAATCTTGGAGGAATCACAGGTGAGACTAGCCAGCTGGTCAAATACTAGCCACCCCACAACTATGACAAGGTTAAGTTGAATGTCTATGAGATAGACACAACCTACTATGCGAAAGGAACAGGATCAAAAACTTCATTGAAAGGACCTGATCATGCCAGACGACGTCAGGGAACATACTCTAACAACTATTGCTATTGGTGCGTCCCAACAGGAGATAAAGGAGATGTTGTGTCATGAGATGGCGAGGCAAAAGTAAAACACCTCGCCACCTAGGTATTCTCGTCCTTATCCCTGTAAAGTAGATTTAATCCCTTATTCTAGTGGACTTAAAATTCCCAATTGCTTGTTATTTGTTGGAGATGGCTCACAAACTACTTTGGAGCATATTGCAAAGTTAACCTCGCAATGCGCGGAAGTGGGGATGGATGGTAGCCTTGAGCTACGGTTGTTCATCAATTCCCTAACTGGTGAGGCATTCTTATGGTATATCACGATAAAGCTAGGGTCAATACCGAATTGGCCCACTATGGAGAACTTGTGGAGGAATTCATGGGTAGGTTCATGTGAACCAAACATTTATGCTCTACAATTCTTATTAAAGAGAGCTACATTGACCTCATGCTTAGCGAGATGATGTTCAGCTCAATATTTGAGTTGATGAGCTCTATCACCACATATGAAGAACTTTTTTGAGAAGAAAATAGGGATGGCTTGCAAGAAAGGCCAACACATTATCATGTCGGGTTAGCCTATGTACAGGTGGACCCCGACTATACAAATGGCATGGCACATAAGAATGAGGTAGGATTGGCCTAGGTGGTATGTTAAAAGAACAATATATGCTTACCATTAACCAAGCCCAAGGCATAGCAACCTTATATCAAGGGGCCACCCAGCCTTGTTAACAAACCAGAATTTGAGATTGAGTCCAAAAGGTAATACGCCATCGATGTCAATAAACCGAAAGCCATCTTTGACCATTTGCTTGATCATAAAACTTCTGAGGATACAATGATCACAAAATCCCAATGAATAAAGAGTTGGAGGATAAGCTTTATTATAACTTCCATCATGCTTAGACTCACCAAACTAATGATGGTCTTGTGCTCAGGTGGTTGATATAGAGTTGCCCTAACAATGGGATTTGAGGTTTCTGCCAAAATGGGCAAGTAAAAGTGCCATGGGCATGGATAAGAACCCTTTGTAGTGGGAGGCGGAAAACATGGTGAATGTCTAGGAGAATGAGTTAGAAAAAGGAAACTAAAATTTACCCAGTAGGATTGAGACACTGTAGCTGGAGCTCTGTGCTAAATGTCACACAGAGGTGGCCACCATACCTTTGGTCATACAACAAGGGGTCATTAACCCTAACTTTCCTTGGGCCACCTTGATAGCGAGGTATCCAATAGTGGTTCCTTTATTGTTCTAGTGGAATCCCCCAAGAGCAGACCATAGCGAAGCATGTAAGAAAATCAAGGACATGCTTCAAAACTAACGCTAGCCATGGCAAAGGATGTAAGGCCGCTCCTCATCATTGGCCACCTTCATGAAAAACCCATGAATAGAATCCTTGTTGACAATGGAGATTCCGTCAATATTTTGCTAGTCAGAGTCATGCAAAAGAATGGCAAAGATAGGCAGGACCCTGTAAAGGCTAACGTGGTGACAAGCATTTTCACTAGTCACATAACTTGTAACTAAATCTAACAGTGGTGACAAGCGAAATCAAGGACATAGATCAAGTATGGATGTATAGCATGAAAATTACATATAATGTGATCTCAATCATGTCTATTTTGAACTGGTCCTGCTTTACAAATCAAATTCCCTTAACACATTCCAACACATTATGCATAACCGTAGCAGTGGAAAGCCCTTGTCCTTATTTCAAAGTAATCACTCAACTATATATCGTTAGTTTGTAAAGAATAAAACCACAAAACATGTCAAACAAGCATAAAATCAAATAGAAAACTCACACTAACATGACATATCATCAATCCTTATGATATCTATATAAGCCACATGATCATAACAAACTCTAAGTTGCCATTTCTTAGTGAGCTCTAAATCATTGAGTTTACACTAATGTGCACCATTGACACCTGCATGCTAAGAACTCATTTACTAACAACTAGAAATTTAATGTCTATAAATTAGACTTTCCCAAAATCCAGTTGTTTTTTGAATATAGCTTAGAGGACATATTATCACAATTGATCCTTTATGGTGTCTTCGCCATTGATCACTTATAACCTAGTGATAAAATTCCAAGCTATATTCCTTGATTGGATACCTCATAGATGACCCTGCATTCAACTTTCGTAGTCGAGGAAGTTGTGAATGTTTTAAAACTTTTCCAAAATTAGTTTCCCTAACTATTACGAACACATATCTTGATGTAGATCTTTCGCTATTCAGGCGTCCAGCACAAACTGAATCGGAATACCACATTTTCTTTAAGTGGATTGATTTTCAATATGTTAGCATACATTTTTTAATCCTTTATAGATACCTCATAACCTGTCATTGCCTATTATGTGTGCTATGTGGCACCCTTTTGCTAGGACCTTCCTATACGATCAGGGTCCACTGAAAATCATATCAAGTACCAATCTTGTAATTGATACCCAATACGAATGTCCTAATTGATACTACTTAGTAGCTACTTATAGTACAGTGGAAGCGAGATAGTAATACAAACACAAGTAATATATATAGAACTTTATCAGTTCAAAGGGTAACAATGCAAGACAACTAAACTCATGATTACAAGTAGTGGCTCTAAGATCTATTAAACATGCTAAAAGAACTAAGCAGCGGTATTCTAGATCACTCCTATTGCCTTATTTGAGTTTATCTCAACCTGTCTTTCCTAAATTTGAGGTAGTGAACATAAAGGAAACGGCATGGTAAGTTCAAGTGACTTAGTGAGGTATAATATATATAGTGATATAGACGAAAAAGAATTCAAAAAACTATTTAAAATAGTAAATCAGGATGAAGTGCGCTATAGTGTGAAACCTGTGTTTCGTAATACAATTTGGAGGATAATCAATATGAGTGTTGAGCCATGAAGAGTGTCTCCAACCTTATGACTACCCAAAAACAATAAAATATCATAAAACCTTTATGCCTCCCATTGTCAAGGAGTGATCTCGACTATGGTAAATAGTAACGGTAGGTGTACCATGTGTGATACACTGATCCAACCCCACTACAGCCAACCTCCAACTGTATGTAGTAATTGGATCCTGTGGTATAGTATCAAATAAAAAAGACTCCAGCATTTGTGGAGGACTTCATGGGTAGGTTCATGTTAACCAAACATTTATTCTCTGCAATTCTTATAGAAGAGAGCTATATTGACCTCGTGCTTAGTGGGATGATATTCGACACTAGAAAAAAGAAGTGTCATAAGAGTTTCAGCTCAATATTTGAGTTGATGCGCTCTATCACCAAATATGAAGAACTTTTTTGAGAAGAAAATAGGGATTGCTTGCAAGGTACATAGGCCAACGCATTATCATGTAGGGTTGGAAGATGTGCAGGCTGACCCTAACTATACAAGTGGTTTGGCATATAAGAATGAGGTAGGATTAGTGTAGGTGTTATGTTAAAAGAACCATATATGCTTAGCATTGACCAAGCCCAAGGCATAGTAGCCTTATATCAAGGGGCCACCCCACCCAGCCTTGTCAACAGACCAAAATTTCAGATTGAGTCCAATAGGCAATACGCCTCCGACATCAATAAACCGGAAGCCATCTTTGACCATTTGCTTGTGGATAAAAACATTTGAGGATCCAATGATTACAAAATCTTAATGAATAAAGAGTTGGAGGGTATACTTAATTACAACTTCCATCATTCTTAGACTCACCAAACTAATGACTGTCTTGTGCTCAGGTGGATGATACGGAGTTGCCCTGACAATGGGATTTGAGGTTTCTACCAAAATGGGCAAGTAAAAGTGCCACGGGCATGGATAAGAACCCTTTCCAGTGGGAGGTGGAAAACATGGTGAATGTCTAGGAGAATGAGTTAGAAAAAGAAAGCTAAAATTTACCCTGTAGGATTGAAAAACTGCAACTAGAGCTCTATGCTAAATTTATAGATCTTGATTTTTAGGGTTCTATGAGATACGAATATATATAGGTTAATTATAATCTAGATCTTGATTTTTACGATAGTACTATAATAGGATATTAATTTTTATGAGTTATCCCAATTTGATAGGGTATAGTAAGATAGCTTATATTCATACTCTTATATTATTAGATTCATACGACTATGGTTAGTACCCGATCCGTGAAGTCCTGTGTATCATAGACACCCGATTAGATTATGGTAAGTGGTTTCTTCCCTCTATTTATTTTATAAAATATGTTTTTCTTAAATTTGTGTCTTTGTTAAACAAGTTATTTTCTATATAAAAAGTGGATTTGAGCATTCTATTTTATGAATTTTCTCTATGTAAAGTTTAAAAAAAATTATTTTGTGATGTGCTATATGTGTATATATGAACATGCTCTGAACAATTGGAATTCTATTGGTAGGAATGAGTTTCGAAATTTTTGACCGAGCTACGGGGTACAATAGCAATTTGTTAACCCACTTAATGGGGTTATAGTTAAGGCCCTCCTATGGGTAATAATAGTAGTGTCCGAACCCACTTAACGGGATTGTAGTTAAGGCCCTCCTACGGGTAATAATAGTAGTGTCTGAACCCACTTAACGGGGTTGTAGTTAAGGCCTTCCTACAGGTAATAATAGTAATGTCCGAACCCACCTAACGGGGTTACAGTTAGGGCTTAATCAAGTTGGCCAATAGAGATTCTAATTTTTCACAAGCATGGATATGTAAATGAATGTGCTTGATTTTGTTCTGTTATCTGTTCTGCTCCTTGAAAGTGTAAAATCTGAATTTTGAAATTTGCCTATTTTACAAGTATGATTTTCATTTTCATGTTATATATGTATGTAACTTGCTCAAATCTGATAGAGGGTCAAGACATCCCTTACTAGGCGAGTGTTGCTCACACCACTAATAACCTTTTGTAGAGGATAGTATTGAGGAGGGTGACAAGGAACAATTTTGGGTTGGTGATCAAATCGAAGTCGTTCATTATGTAGTTACGTCATTTCTTTTAAGACTTTATTTTATGAAGACTATTATAGCTTAGTTTGCTTATTTATATTTCTGGAACTGGAGTTGTAATAGCTATGGTTATTATGTTTTGAGGTTAATTGAGGTTTTTCTTAATGGATATTTTATGGTCTTTTTGTATGTTCTGATTTCCGTGGCTTGGTGTCTCTAAGTCCTTTGGGCTTAGGGGCATTGCCGTGCCGCGTCTTGAATTCACTGCGTGACAGTCCTAATTTTTAGGATAATGAATACAAGTTCCCCTAATCTTATAATGATGAAAACAAGTGTCCCAACAAGTGGCATTTAATTAACAAAGATCATCCTATCTTAAAATAATAGGAACAAGTGTCTTATGATGTGTTTTGAAGATGAAAATGACAAGTTCTCTACAACTTATAAGATGAATATGTGTATAATATCATATCTTACAATGAAAGATCCTATATCTTATCTAATATATGATATGAACAAGTGTCCTAATACATGGAACAATTAAGATATCTTAGCATTTAAGATGAACAAGTGTCATATGTTTTGTCTTGCAAATAAGAAGAGCATGTGTCCTATTCTTTCATGTAACACATAAAACAAATAGAATATTTTATTGCTATTATCGTTGTCATTATTATTATTATTATTATTATTATTATTATTTTTTAAATACATATATTTTGCGTAAACTATATTTTCAGATTTACAAACATAAACTATAAAATTTTGGTTTTGATGCAAGTATAGTATAGAAATATGATTTTAATTAGTATAACTATAATTATTAGACCTATTTTATGTATAAAGGCATATATTTAGCCTTCACACACATATACTATATAATTTCGGTTCCTATGTTCGTATGTTATAGAAATAAATATAGTTAGTAAACCTATTTTGCGTATATATAAATTATAGGAGGCCAAGCTGGGAGGAATTTCGGAGGAAGCAATAAAATTACTAGGACTAATATTCCGAGTCCCCGGACGAATCTTAACAGTCCCCTACCCCAACGAAACCTTTCGTGTACTTACTGTGGAAAACCAAATCACACGAAAAGCTAGTGTTAGCTTAAGGTGAGAAAATGTGCCCAGTGCGGAAGTGGCCAACATTTCCTCAAAGATTGTCCACAATTGGGAGCTTTGCGAGAACGAGTTACCAAGGAGAATGGGAATCACGGAGGAAAACCACGAGTGCAAGGAAAGGTATTTGCCATTAACCAGGAGAGAACTTCAGAATCGACGGTGGTGGAAGCTACGCTCTCGGTTTGTCAACATCTAGCTAAAGTCTTGATAGATTCTGGTTCAATGCATTCCTATATATCACTTAATTTCGTTTCTAGTTTAATTATTCAACCCGAAGTATTACCCTATGAATTAGAAGTAAGCACGCCTATGGGGACTTCATGGAAAACCGATTTCGTACATAAGAGTTGTGAATTAGTAATAAGCGGAAAACCAATGAAGGTTGATTTGGTTATGTTGCCTATAAACGAGTTCAATGTTATACTAGGAATGGATTGATTAGCGTCCCACTATTCTCAAATAGGTTGTCATAATAAAACAGTGTGGTTATGTATGCCTGGCCAACCCATAGTTGAGATAATAGGAAACAAATTTTCTCCCTCCATACCGATCATCTCTTCCATGAAAGCCCATCAATTACTCCAAAAAGGAAATGATGCCTTTTTACCGTATGTATTAAATAAGCAAGAGGATAAAAGGAAAATTGAGGATGTTCTGGTGGTAAAAGAATTCGTAGACATTTTCCTTGATAATCTGCCAGGGTTACCCCCACATAGAGAGATTGACTTCACAATTGAGTTACTACCGAGAACATCTCCTATTTCTAAAACCCCTTATAGAATGGCTCCTGCCGAATTAAAGGAACTTAAGGCCCCATTACAGGAATTACTTGATAAAGGATTTATTTGGCCCATTTATTCACTTTGGGGAGCTCTTGTCTTATTTGTTAAGAAGAAGGATGGTACCTTGCGACTTTGCATTGACTATCGATCCCTAAACCAAGTTACCATCAAGAAAAAATATCCATTACCGAATATTGAAGAGTTATTTGACCAACTGCAAGGAGCCTCCGTGTACTCCAAATTGGACTTAAAATTGGGGTATTACCAAGTCCGAATTAGAGAAGAGGACATAGCCAAAACTGGTCTTAATAGTCGATACGGACATTACGAATTCGTCGTAATGCCTTTTGGTTTAACAAATGCACCTGCCATATTTATGGACTTGATGAATCGAGTATTCCAACCCTACTTAGATCGGTTCATCGTAATTTTTATAGACAACATCTTGGTATACTCAAAAACTGAAGAAGAGCATAGGGAGCATCTGAAAATAGTGTTACAAACCTTAAAAGAGTGACAACTTTACGCAAAATTTAGCAAGTGCGAATTTTGGCTAGAAAAAGTGTCGGTTCTGGTCATGTTATACCCAAAGAAGGAGTTTCAGTAGATTCGGAAAAGGTAAAGGCGGTTGTGGAATGGAAACAACCTTCTACCGTCACTGAAGTACGAAGTTTTCTAGGTCTTGTCGGGTAATACTGACAATTTATTGAAGGATTTTCAAAGATCGCCCGACCCTTAACTAGATTGACCCAGGTTAATGTAAAAGTTATTTAGGACAAGCATTCTGAGACTAGTTTTCAGAAATTGAAAAACTGTTTAGTCTCCGCTCCTATCTTAGTTATACCAAGTGGGAATGATGGGTTTAAAGTATCCACTAATGCCTCAATGGAAGGATTAGGTTGTGTACTAACACAAGATGGAAAGATGGTAGCCCACGCTTCACGTGCGTAAGTATTAGGATTATTTTCTTACCTTATTCAGCAATTATACAATGCATAAAATTCAAGAAAATAAATAGGTATATATATACACACACACATACACGATTGTATATATATATACACCTAGGGTTAGAATATTTTTTCATAAAACTCTTGCAAATGTCCTTTTCACAAGAATATGTCATTTTCATATAACAATTTTAAAACAATTATTTTAATTACTAGCTAATAAGAGAATGCATACATGTATATATATATCAAAATTATTTTTCATCATATATATATTTTCGAAACTCTAATTAAATGTGTAAAATTGTATTTTCTTCCTTTAAGTATTATTCTTCCATACTTTGGATAATTATACAATATACAAGAAAATATTTTACATTTATACAAGAAAATTTATACATTTAGACTTTGGATATTTGTTCTTGATGGTTACATGTATAAATATTTTACATTTATACATTTATACAATATTCTGTATAAATACGACTTACGTTTCATTAGATCTAATATGAAAATTCTATTTTTATTACATAAATATGATTGTTTCTACAAAAGTTTCGAACATAACTAGCTAAACGCCTCGAATCACGTTTCTATGTCCTCCTTGTTCATAACCTCCTTCATCCCAAGTTCGGCTAAAACATAGTATAAAACAACATCAACATGTATGTTGAGTAGAAATTTTGCATAAAACATGCAGTGCTCGTGTGAGTTACGCATATTGCCACATGAATTTCCAAACATATAAGCACATAAGTTCATATTTTTATCTCTTCCGCCTCGATGGATGGCTACCTTATCACGCCGTGCCATTATTTCCAACCAAACACTCCAATCCCAACCAAACACTCCGGTGGTCATATCCCGGCCATATACCGATTATCCTACGATGCACTTCAATACATGGACACTCTGTCCATGCAAGGAGGGATTAGGCAACGATGGAGGGTCGAGAACTAATTTAAGACCGGCAAGCCCATTGTCGCCCAGCCGAACTCGACCACATCCACCCCATCACTTTGGAGCCCATCATGCACACATAAATTTCATGTATTTCACATATTTCATAGATTTCAGCAAGTTTTCACATATTTCACAGATTTCCGCATGTTTTCACATAATTTTTGCATAAATCAACACAATTTCCAGCTTCTATAAACTGAAATTTTCAATCTGCGAAAACAAAAATTTAAGCTTGGAAGACTGAAATTTCCAGCTTGTTGAGATAAGAAAAACATGACAATATTCTGTATAAATACGGCTTACATTTCATTAGATCAAATATTACAGGAGTTGTAGAAAGGATAAATTTTGTAAGGGACATCATGATAAATTTTGTTTGTTAAAAATCTTTTAGTAAATGTCTTTTATGTAAAACCCCTAAATTTTGTGAAAGGATAAATCGGACTGTGTAGTTGGAAATTAATTGATAAAATGATACCCACATTGTATATTTAGAATTTGAGAACTTAATCGAAAACAATGGAAGAGTCGATTGCCATGAATTTCAAATGTTAGGGGTCCATTTGGGAAAATAAAAACTTGTAGGACTCAATTTGTGTAATTTGGGACTTAATTGGGTGTCTCTTGATGGTGGAAGAACTAGGGTTTGGGGGTGGTTTTTGCCAAATTAAATCCAAACGACTTGGATTTGAAGAAATTAATTGATGGGGTTTTGTTCGTCTTGGTGATGCGCACCGAGCTGCAATGTCGAATAAATTTTTTGATGACAGTAAGTGACAGTCAATGGCAACTATTGGTGACCTATTTTAATAGGTGTTGGGTTTTAATCTTGACCTAATTTGGATTATTTATTGTTCCAAATGGTCTTTTTATCAATTCTTTCCTTTTGATGTTGAAATGTAATGTGAATTCTTTTGTTGGATACTACTTTGGGCCTAAGTTATGTTTGGAAGTTGGATATAATGGACTTTATTAATTGTGGGGTTGAGTATGATATAATGAAAGTGATGTCCTTGGCTATTGATCAAGTTAAGAATTATATATATTGTACTAAACATCTAGTAATTCAAGTAGTGATATGGTTATTTTAGCCGTATTTATAATTTAATTAAATTTATGTAGCTTACACTTTGGGATGTAACAAAGACGAACCCAGTATTGGATCTGAGATTTAAATTGAGTTTATTTCTAATGATTTGAATCTTCTAGACTCTTCAACTTAAATTATGAGATTGGTTAGTCATTAATGATGCACCCAAAAATATACATATTTTATGAGTGTTTAAAATAGGGAGAATTACATCCACCTCCCCTGAGGTTTGGCGAAATTACATTTTAACCCATGATTTTTTATAAATTACAAAAACCCCCCTGAGGTATATTCCGTCTAACAATTTACCCCTACCGTTTAGTTTCGTTAGGGTTCCGTTAAATATTATATGTGAAGTTCCGATAATACCCTTTGTTTAGCGGGCTCAATTTTTGTGAAATTTTTTTAGGACAAAATTGACCTTATGGGGTTTTTTTGTAATATATATATAATCATTGGGTTTGCATGTTATATATTGTAAATTTTCGGGGCTAAAAGTAATATTTTTTAAAAAAGGCCAAGTAGCCGTTATAGCCGTTATGTGGCCGTTTTTTCCTCCATCTATAAATACTTTACCCAGTTTGGGTATTTTCGCACACTCAAAATTATGTCTTCTTCATATAGAAGTCCGAAAGTGTTATTAGGTATCTTAGGTACAACAAAAGAACCGTGCAAAGAGTGTGGATCGAAGACTATGATTTATATATCGGAATCATCGAAAAATCTGGGGAGGCTTTACTATCGGTGTCCTACTGATAATTTCTCACATTGGTGTAATCCAACCAATGATGATTCTCATTTTCATGTGGATGAAACTACTACTCCAAATGAAAGTGTTGTAAGGCAAGACATTCTAAATAGGGATGGAGGATTAGTCTACAAAATGTTAGTAGCAAATATGGCACTTCTTCTATTGCTTTTGCTAGGTCACATTGTAAAGCTATTTCTGTGAACTCTACTTAGTTAAGCATGTTATGAATTTGTATTAAGTGAAGAATGTATGTAAATTTCTATTATGGATTGAATAATGTTTACCATCCAAGACACTTAATGTTTACCATCCAAGACACTTAATGTTCTTAGCAAAATACAAGAATCTGCACTTTAACAGATTAAACCCAAAATAGCAAAAAGGTTTTACAAAAGTTTGGGTATCTTACAAAAAACAATCTGTACCAAAGTTAAAACAGATTTACAAAAAATAATCTGTACCAAAGTTTGCAACAGATTTACAAAAAAGACATTCAAAAACAAATCATTTTTGATAGCGCGTATTTGCCTTTTTGTACGTCCTTCTTGGCAAATTTACTTGACTAACAGGTTGGGAACTTGAAACCTTTGAACGAATCATACTTGGGGGCAGAATCACCCTTGGAATTGGAAGAATAGGCTGGGATGATGAAATTGGCCTTTTTCCTTTAGAATTAGTGGCTGTTTCAAAATGCAACACTATGTTTAGTTGATTAAGTTATTAAAACTGAATTAAAAACAGTAAATTAATTTTGCACCTTTGGGTGAAGGTGGGGCAACAGGTTGTGTGTTAGCACTTGATGCCTCTGAAACTTTTCTTTTGCTTCCACTTGTTGAATTTGCAGCACTAATAGCAACCTGCAAATTAAAAAGGATAAGTTAATGAGTCAATCAAAAAAAATATAAGACATGTTTACTTAACTATGTTTACCTCTTTGTTAGGGCATGTCCTCATGTTGTGGCCCAAATTTTTACATTTTGAGCACCTTACGACATTGGATTTTTTCAAAGCAGGTGCTTCTCCTGGCTCTCTCTTCCTACTTTTCCTTGGTCTGCCAGGCAACCTTCTTTTCAAAGGAGGTTGCAAGTCTTTAGGCGTAACAGTAGGATCTTCAGGCCACAAAGAGGAATCAGTGATTGGAATTATCATGTGGGCATAGCACCTCATGTAAGTCTTCTTGTGGAATCTGGAGTGAGTGTATCTTTCAAGTCTATCCCTCTTATAACCAATTACTGTTGCAGCATGTTACAAGGTACACCAGTAATATTCCACACATTACAATCACATGTCCTAGTTTTCAAATTTACAATCTAATGAATTGTACCATCATTCACCTCAAAAACATCATCCCCACCTACCAATATCTTACATTTTCTACCATCCTTCCTCATTTCAACTAATTTTTTACAAATGTTTGGGACAACAACAAACTGTATTTTCTTACCATTCTCTCTCCTCTTGTACAACCTACTCATCAACTTGGCCCTCAAACCATCCATAAGGGTCAAAATAGGCTTAGACCTTAGGTCCCTAATCCAAGCATTAAAACATTCAGCAATGTTATTTGTCACATGATCATTTTTAATTATAGGGTCAAAAGCATGCCTGCACCATTGACTTGGTGGGATTTTAATTAACCAATTGTATGCATCAGGTTTGATTTCCTTAATTTTCGTCAATGCAATATCAAAGCCCCTATAATTATAAGACCTAACAGCCTCCCAAAAGAATTTTTTTAAAGCAGTACCTGGATAGGATAACCTAAAGTTAGCATATATGTGCCTAGCACATCTTCTGTGGTTTGCATATGGCACCATCTCATTAATCACCTCAACAAGTCCCTACAAATATGAAATAGCAATAATCAGAATAAAAATAAAAAAATAATAATAAATAGAAAATTAAAAAAAAAAACAGAAATGACCTTTTGTCTATCACTCATAAATGTCCAAGGCTTAGAAGGTGTAAACCTATCAAGCATTATGGACAAGTTGTGAAAGAAGAATCCCCAACTCTCTTTGCACTCATTCTCCACTACTGCACAAGCCAATGGATACATCCCATTGTTCCCGTCCAAACTAATTGCTGCTAAGAGCACCCCCCCAAATGGCCCCTTCAAATGACACCTATCAAATCCTATGAAAGGGCTACAACCTGCCATAAAACCCTCTCTCAAAAGGGACAAACCCATAAAAAACCTTTTAAAAATAGGAGAAGTAGGTATTACAGCTTGCTCATCGAAGTATGACTCAATTGTAACCAATGATGTAGGGTTCTTCATATTAAGAATTTTTGCATAATGTGGCAGTTTAGCATAAGACTCAGAATGATTACCCTCTACCTCCTGCATGGCTATTTTTCTTGCCCTATAAACTTGCATGTAGTTAGGCTCAATCCCATATTTTTTCAATTCATTCATTACACCTTTATGTTTCATGCATGGGTTTGCCCTCAACACATCTAACAACCTAGAAGCTATCCAATTCACACTAGCTTCTTTAGTTGAATCAGCCCTTAGATAAGTGTGAACAGATGTCAATGTTTTAATCTTGAAACTAACACCATCAGGCATTAAAGTAGCATGCAATCTCCATGTACAACTCCTACCTTCACACTCAACAGTCACCCTACGTTTCTCATTTTTTCTCCTAATTATGTTAAAACCTTCTTGAATAACAAAACTCTTCAATTTTTCCCTAAAATGAGCAACATTAGTGAACACATGATTTTTTTTTAACTCTATTTTACCATCTTCACTTTCTTGGTAAATTATGCCCTCCCAACCCTTTAATGGATCATCATACAATTCATCATCAGAATCATTGAATGCTTCACAATGATCGTCTGACGAATATTCAGACAACCCATCATTCTCACCCCCCTTATCATGTTCTAAAGTCACACTATCCCAGTCTCCCTCCTCACTCCCATTTTCATCCTCTAAAGTCACACTATCCTCATCTTCTTTTTCACTATCTGGATTGTATAGTGACTCATCACTGTCACTATACACAAAGCCATCAGGAACGTGATTATACTCACATACTATTTCATCTAAACCTAAGTCATTACCACCTACATCACCACCAACATTATCAACAACAGGAAAAATGACATCATTATCACCACCATTCAAAACGTTTACAGATATATCAAACTTAGCTAATTGAGCATTCCTAGCAAACATCCCTAACACATCATTATCAGTTCTAACATCTAACCTTTCAACACTTCCATAAATACTAGATACCACCTCAAATTCAACACCAACTAAATCAAACAAGCCCCTAATATCCTCAATTAAGTCAAGGTAACTATACCTGTCCGGATCAATCTTAGGCAAGCTCTTCATCTTACCTCTAAAGTGAACTACTAGAGTATTGGTTTTGTCCCCCATACCTGCAAACCCTAACCAGAAAACAAATAAACAAGTTAATATGTTGTTAACTAAACACCACACACACAACTTCCACCTCAAAAGACTAAGCAAATGACACAAATCATACGTTATTGGGAGCAACTAAAGCAAAAATTTTCCTACATTTGATCCTTTCCATTTTTCTTCGACTTAATTTATGAAAAACTAAGGCCCAACACAACATATAACTATATAAGTCAAATAGATAAACTAAAGAACGCTAAGAATTCAGTGGATTAACAAGGGATACTTCAGAAATTTAAAAAGCCATACAAAGTCGATAATCACACGTTAATGAAAACTGAAAAAAAAACTAAAAAAATCAAAGAAAAATAATGAAAAAAAGAAGAATGATCAAGAGTGAACGGCCAGAGGACGATGATAGTGGCAGCATCCTTAAGACGAATCGAACAAACCCTAAAACCCTAGCCCTTAAATCGGAAAAATCGTACCTTAAACCACCAAACCCAACGGTGAAACCCTTGTTCTGCTCGCCTTAGCCAAGTCGAACCCCCACTTTTGTGCTCTGTCCAGTTTGTGTCTTCAAACCCGGCGGAATCAACCCTCTGATCTTCACGTTCACAGAGAAAGAGAGAGAGCCGGGTTGGGGGGGGAACTTCTAAATGACGCTTCGTATATCAGACAAAAGATAGTAGAATAGGGTGGAGGGCTTTTTGGTCATTTTGAAAATGACCAAATTTAAAAAAAAATAAGAAAAAATTGAAGGGCAAAACGGACTTTATACATTTTCCATCCATCACTTGTAATTATTACAAACCTCAGGGGGGTTTTTGTAATTTACAAAAAATCGTGGGTTAAAATGTAATTTCGTCAAACCTCGGGGGAGGTGGATGTAATTCTCCCTTTAAAATATGGAATATCCTTGAAATGGAATTTAATCATATTGAGATAAGTGAATTCCAAATATATAAAGTACTTAAGAAATTAGTTAAGTTAGACATGTGCTGATTTGTGCATTATTTGGTTGTATAGGGAATGGCATATGGGAGATCTATGTATGCCGAATCGGAAAAGTGAGCTTGGATGACAGGTGAGGTTTATACTCGGTATTGGTTTGTGATAGTTATTAGTTTCTTAAAATTATGATTTTATGCAATAGGGATAATCTCATTTGTGTGGTATTTTGAATATCCTGCTTTCGCCACTGGAAATTATTAAAAATCCTTGATTCTTTTGATTTTGAGAAATAATCTTGTGAAATGCCTAGAAAATAAATGTCAAACATTTGTTACTGATCATAATGTTGCTAGTATCCTTGAAGGGTAAGGTTAGTTATGCGACATGTGCTTGGAATTATAAACTGTTGGGTATTCCAATTAGTTCTGTTCTGTTACCCTTGACGATAGTTTAGGGAAGTTATATTATCCTTGGGGATACCCTTGGGTTGTTTAGGCGCCCGAGACTAGATTCAGAAAGACTATTGGGTGGTATTGGACTGACAATGGCTAGTCTCCTGACTAAAACTCACTTGGATCCATTCTCGAATGCAGTTGGAGATTTACTATTGTTGTTGGATCGTTCATGCCATTTTGTTATATTTTGTCTGGGTTGGCCATCTAAACTCGGAGACACAATGTGAAATTATGTTATGATGTATGGAGTGATATGGCTTGAGTTTTAGACCCACAATTTATTTTGAAAAGATAAAATAATTGTTATGAAATAATATGATATTTTCCGAGCAGCAAACTCAAGAGTCTATAGCGGTTTTGGGACACCTACGAATTGAGAGGCGTTTTGGCAAGTATCTGGGCTTACCGTCCGAGTTAGGACGAAACAAGAAGGAAATGTTCTCGTCGATCAAAGACCGCATTTGACGCCGTATTCAGGGATGGCATGCAAAAAACCATCACAAGCCGGCAAAGAAGTTCTCATAAAATCTGGTCTGCAGGCAATTCCAACATACTCCATGTCGTGTATTCAGCTGCCGGATAGTTATCTATATTGACAATTTCAGACCTAAGTTCAAGCCATAATTATCTCCAAAGTTCAAGACAAAAAGTTCAAAACATGACGAATAATAGCTATTACAGGTCTATATTATGCTTCGAGAATATAGACTTCCCATAATGACTCCCTCTCCAATGGGCAATGGAGTCAAAATGTTGAGCCAAACTGCGTCTCTGTGTGTGTTTCACGTGATTTTTTCAAACTAAAGGATGTTTTTAGTCTCATTTTTGTTTTTCTGTGTGTGCGTTTAAGGCAGCTGCTTTTCCTGTTAATTCAGGTTCTCTAGTTTGGCTATACTTATCTACTGTTTCCCAACTGAATTTGCTATTAAAATCGACCATTAGTCTTGAGCCTTTGACCACTAGTGCTTTAGAAATTAAATTTTTTGTATAGGGTTTTTAACTTTAACTACTTTTGCTTGATTTTGTGTGTAAATTTTTGGATTTTAGCAACAAAATCGTGGAAGAAAGAGTATTTCATACTTCGATGATGAAAATTTTTTACTTTATTTTCTTTTTATCTTATTTCCCTTTCTTCCTTTCACATTTCTTTTGTCTTTTCGTTTTTCGATAAAAGATATTTTAAGCATAATAAATGAAGTTTAAAATTCCAATTTGGGTTGAATTGAAATAATTCGCTAAAATATTATTGAAATATGTAGTAAAGTCTCAAGATATTCAAGTTCAACTTATTTAATAAGTCATACTCAAATATAATTTTAAACTTGATAAAAATTTCGAACAAAATCTGAAAAACATTTTGTTCAATCAGCTTGATTCACTTGCGTACATTTCAATAAAATGTTCCAAGATTTCTTTATTTCAAACTTTTGGTGTAAATCCCCGTCGGACTGAGAGAATTAGTCCCGTTTGATGGTACATTCATCACTAACCTCCAATAGTAATCACTTTTAGCGTTTTAGTCCTTGTGTTGAAATAGTAATCAATAACCCAATGGGGGTTAGCTCAACGGAAGTGGGTTGAGTCTTGGGCGAACTTTACTCGCAATGTCGGGGGTTCGAAACCTGGGGAGCTCTCTTGGGGAGGGACCATACCGTTTACCACTCTCGGTCCCGGGGGCTTAGGCTTTCCCCGCCTAACTTTTTTGAATACCAAAAAAAAAAAAAAGAAATAGTAATCAATAACTAAATAACAGTAAGGCACACTTATATTACATATACGTGCGAAATCAAAATAAAATATAATTTAATTATGTATTTAAATTTTGATTATATGAAGTTATAAACATCATATTCTTTATAACTATTTTCATGTAAGTACTTTGTTTACAGCACCAAAGGACGAAATAAATTCATACATAATTTAATTGTGTAACTGAAAAATTAAATAGCAAAGAGAAGGAGAGAAAGACGTCGATTTTGTAGGAGATGAGAAGAAAGAGAAAATAGAAGTTTAAGGTTAATTGAGACCAAAAAGAAATATATTTATTTCTCTTACTCTAATACGAGCTAAATACTATTACCTATGATGTACGGACAGGCCTAAAAATGACCCGGTACAGTGTCGGACACGTGTCGGACACGGACACGGACACGGCTCCGACACGTGTCCGAAAATTAAAAAAAAAAAAGAAAAAAATCCGACACGGTGTCGGACACGGCTGAAGGACGTGTCGGACACGGCTAGGACACGACTGGGGCTTTTTTGATATATTACAAAGTTTAAATGAGGTCTTTTTTAAAATTTTAAAAAATTTAGTGGAACCATTGAAAATAACAAATAATTTTTTAATCTTTAAATCTTATAACCCAATTAAGATGTGTTTGTTTTAATGATGAATATTATTATTTATCTTTCACATATTTTAATTTAATAAATTATAAAAAGATAATATAATATAAAATATTTTTTAATAACCGTGTCAGAGTCGTGTCGTGTCGTGTTCTAAAATTTTGAGATTTTTCGTGTCGTCGTGTCTGTGTCGTGTCGTGTCGTGTCGTGTCCTGTCGTGTCCTGTCCGTGTCCGTGCATCATAGACTATTACCTTAATTTATAAAAATAGTATTGTATTGAAATAATAATAGATCATATAAAAAGTCTTGTGTTGAAATAGCGATAAAAAATATTACTCTTTTTTTATTTTTCCTTTTTCTTTTTCTTTTTCTTTTTCTTGAAAATAGACATAAATGTCTATCCAATAAAAATAAACAACCAAATACCTTATCATGAACAAGTAAACACGTGAAACAAGGCCAAATCCGTGACAGTGCCGTGGTTGAAATGAGACATAATCACCAACACAAATCCCAAAACACCGTTTCAAGTTTCTTTTCGGACAAAAGAATTATAAAGCCTATTTATGTATTGGTCGCCTTTAATTGCGCCCCTTTTCAACATATTTCAACTTCAATCGACAATCACGCAGTATTTTCAGACATTTACAAGTGTTCTATTTTCATACTTTTATTTTAAAAAAATAAATTGAAAATTGAAAGCAACTTTCAGACGATTTTTTCTAACTTTTAGTTAGTTTCTCAAATCCTGACTATTATTTTCACTTTTGTTTTCACACATTATTCAATTTTATTATTGAATTTTGTTTCGACTTTCTTTATAACTTTAATTTTTTCAGAAAAAGGGAGTGTTTGCAAATACAATCCATATTTGATTTTGAGATTTTGGCAAGGAAAAGAAAATGGTGTGAAAAAAAAAAAAAGAAAAGTGAAAATATTTTAAAATCCTTTACTTGTTTGGTTGTTAACAAAACGAGCGGACAACATAAGTATAGTTCAAAGGTGTAAAGTGCAATTAATTTTTATAACAAAATTAATTAATTTGATGGGAACAACTTTTAATCAATTTTAAATTATATATTATATATAAACAAGAAGGGGGGAAAAAGGGAGAAGAAAAAAAAATTACAGTTAATTGGTCAACTGTTTTCTTTTTTTCTTTTTCTTTTTCTTTTTTCAGTTTTCTTTTGTTTTTATTATTGAATGAGGATTGGTTTAAATAGCAATTGTTGATTGGTTTTCATCAGCTCGAAGTAGTCCATTTAAACGTAGATAAGATCTCTTATAAAATAGTAATTTATTTCATATTTTATAATACACATTGATGTTATATATAAAAATTACTTTTTTAAATTATATACATAATTGACTTGAAATATTTACACTTGACGTATATTATCTATACTATTATAAAAAGAAAGTCATTTTTGTCTCATAAATGGTGGTTATTTCTGTGATTTTACAAAATTTGCCCTTCAATTTTATGTAGAATAAATAGAGATATGTATAATTGGGGCTAAAATTAAAAATTCACATGAAATCGATTCACTTCGGATACCAAATTTTGATCAGCCAATTTTACCCTTTTAATTATTAAACACATACAACAAATAAGCAAATAAAAAGGTTAATATTGTACTATTACATCCAATTTCAAAAATCAATATTCTCAACCCACGTTCTCTGATTACAATTACTTAATTTTTTTTTCTTTTTATGTTTATTTCTAATAATTCTTAAAAAAGTATTCTTATAAAAGAAATTTAATAATATATTTATATTTTCATCCTAAAAAACAATTTAAGTATTAAATTGAAATATATATTTTTTATATTTTATACACACGTAGAGTGTACGGTGTTGCTAATGTAATAAACTAGAATTGGAGATGAAACATGATTTATAATAAAGGATTTCAAGTGAGTTAAATGTTTTTTTTTTTGTTTTTTGAATTCAATTGAATAAATAGGCACCAATCACTGATTGAGTCGATCAATTCGACCATATTTTTCAAAACATTGGAGCAAGAGAATCTCCATTTCGTTATTTGTTGACATATATGGCAAACGACAATTAAAATCTAAAAATTATTCATGTCATTCTCGTGTGTATTATTTGTCGTGGGGGAAAGCTTTTTCTGTTTTTCGATAAAAAAAAATAATAATAATAATAATAACTGAGGAAAGCTTTTTCTTTTTCTCGATAAAAAAAAAGGGAAAAAAAAAAACAGGAAAGCTTTTTCTTTTCTTTCGATAATCTCTTCATCTTTTAATTTCACACAAGCAGGGCTGTGGTCATGTAAAAGCAGCAATTTTGGAACATAGAATGACTAGAGAGTAGAGATCTTTGTTTTGCATTACGTTACTCTAAAATTGTTTACTTTCGGCAATCTCGTCATTTTTTTTTATTACATATTAGTAATATTGTTACATTCGATATGTATGTATAATAAAAAAAAATCAAATAATTTAATGACATTAAAATTATTGAATTGAAATTTTGATAGTATCTATACTATCAAAATATTTTTAATAAATTTATGAAATTAGTAATAAATAAAAATAAAATAATTTGATATTAAAAGATTAGATCACAGTTACAAAAAAAGTAAAAGAAAGAATGATATTGAAAAGTATTAGGAGATGAGAAGGGATAGAGAGGGAGAAAGAAAAAAAGGAAAAGAAAGTAAAAAAAAAAGTGTAAAAAGAGAGCGGAGAGACAAAGTTAAAAAATAAAAAAAATGACAGAGCAAAAATATTGTTAGAGTAAACGTAATTATTAAAAGGTGTTCACCCTTTATATAATAATATAGATAATTTAATTTTTATTTTAAATTATATTTTCATAATAAGTTAATTACATAAATTACAAATGAATCAAAAGATATATAGCCATGTATAAAATTTAATAAGTATTTATAATTTTGTATCTAAAATTGAATTATGTAGTTAGATTATGTTCTATTTTTATTTTACACACGCATCGAGTGTATCCAATTGTTAGTTTAGTACAAATTTCATACATAGGAGTGAAAAAAAAGGGGGAATAAAATTATTTCGGCATAATTCTATTCGTGTGATCTATCGACTTTTTATCTTAAAGCAAACGAACATTTAATTTTTACGGAAAAAATATAATGAAAAGATATATTATTGAACCGAATAATAGTCATGTTTACAAGTTTTACAAAATTTTGAATTTTATTTATCATTCTTGTTGTATACTAATGAAAAAAATACAAAAATAAAATTATAAATGTACAGAAAATGTTAAACGCCGTGTGGTTAAGTTTCGGACACATCAAGTAGTGCTCCAAACGCATGCCAGAGGAATGTTAGTCGATACAATGTCTGGTACATATTCGTCATTGTGTGACTCCAATTTTTTAAAATGTCCATGCACTAATACTAGGAGATTAATTAAATAAAACGTAAAAAATACGCTCGGATGACCATTATATACCCGCCGCCCTCTATTTGTACTAGGGGTGTGTTACGTGATCATGTGAATTAACATGAGATTTTTGGAGTGACAATTGACCCCATCAAATTCTTGTCTTCTTTGACATCAATGTCTTAAATAAGTTTTGTCCTTCCCGCCGTTGATCCCGTGACCGAAATATGACTCTCTCTCTCTCTCTCTCTCTCTCACACACACACACACACACACACACACACACACACACGCACTACTACTAACGAACTCTCTAACTGCCTTCTTCGATATAAAGTGGCAGCTTACCTCAGACAAAAACTCAACTTCTAAGTACACAAGCGTGTCTGCTCTTACAAGCTTAGAGGTTTACTAGAAAACATATATTGCTACAATGTACAAAATGTTTTCTACCACTAAAGTTAGTTTTAGTGTCCCCATTTTACTCTTCTCTTTTTGCTTCCTCATTCTCTCTTGCTCTGCTTTCACTTCACAAGATTATAGTAACGCACTCGAAAAATCAATCCTCTTCTTCGAGGGACAGAGGTCCGGGAGATTACCACAAAACCAACGTCTCACGTGGAGGGGCAACTCAGGGCTTTCTGACGGCTCCGGTTACCATGTAATTAAAATGACGGCTAAATTACAAAAAAGTCCCTAATGTTCGGCCCATTCGGCACAAAAAATTACAAGTGCTTCCCATGTGATGTACGGTTTACAAATCCCACCTGTAGTTAGGGGGTATCTGTAACACGTAACCGAACATTACGGGCAGTATTTGTAATTTTTCATAATATGGAGAGTTATGGTGTGTGTAATAAAAACTCATAACTCTCTTTTCATATTACAACCTCCAATTTACACATGTGCAGGTGAATTTAGTTGTGTCACTTCTGTTTTCTAATCCTTAAAAATTTGGTTAATTTCATCAGGTTGATCTTGTGGGAGGCTATTACGATGCCGGGGACAACGTGAAATTTGGGCTGCCAATGGCTTTCACCACCACACTACTCGCATGGAGTGTCGTTGAATTTGGCACCTCCATGAAGAGTCAGCTCGATGATGCTAAGGATGCTGTGCGCTGGGGAACTGATTATCTACTGAAAGCAGCCACAGCCACCCCGAACACCTTGTACATACAAGTGAGGAGACGTTAACAATATTATTTCTCACAAAAAACTTAAGGCACAGAGTCAGAAATTTTTATTCGAGCTGGAAAAGATCGAACGTTTACAAAATTCCTACTTGTCAGTAAAAAAAACCGTTCGGGGATTTGGCCATTTTCACAAAACTCCATGTGATCTGAAAAATTACAATTACATCCCTTATATTTGATTCTATATTACAGACATGGAACCAAACAGGGGATATTTGTAGCATCGAACCAAACACTAGAGATGTATTTGTACTTTTTCATACTATAGTGAGTTTTGTCAAAAACAGGCATAACCTCAAGAATAAGACATGATTAGCATTTTGGGGAACGGGGGGAATTTTTTAATTTTAGGAAAAAATAAATATAAAGATGTAGTGGAAATTTACATATTTAGTCCTAAAGTATAAGGCCATTAGCAACTTTAGTCCCAAACTAGTAAAAAAGTTAAATTAGTCCGACAAGTTAGGTTATTGTTACAAGTATAGTCCTTCTGTTAGATTTGTAACGGAAAAGGTCACGTGAATATCATGTGGCCATTAGGTCTGATTTCACATGTGTTATTTTTTTCCACTTTTCGTCCCAATATATAGAAATTTTCACAATTTTGGTGCCAAAACTTCCAGAAATAGCTAATATATTAGTCATTGGATATATGAAACAGGTGGGAGACCCGAACAACGATCATAGTTGTTGGGAAAGACCCGAGGACATGGACACAGCCCGCAATGTCTACAAAGTTTCCCCTCAAAATCCAGGATCGGATGTAGCATCAGAGACGGCTGCAGCGCTCGCAGCTGCTTCCGTCGTGTTCAAAGATTCCGACCCTTCGTATTCAAGTAAACTGCTAAAAACAGCAATGCAGGTAACAGACTAATAGCATGTGTCTCAATTTTCTCTGTTTCTGCCGAGTGAATCGTAACTTATGAACTCAATTCAAATCGCTTTTGCAGGTGTTCGATTTTGCAAACAAGTATAAAGGTGCTTATAGTGACTCTCTTGGTTCAGTGGTGTGCCCATTTTACTGCTCCTACTCTGGCTACCATGTAAGGCAATTATGCCAATTCAGTCCTGTTTCTTCCTATGTCATTTGAGTGCAAATATTTGTTATTTACACTCACACCCGCTCTGAAAATACCCCAATTACCAACTTCCCCCTTTGATTAATTACATTGACCGCCACTCTGAGTTTCATTAATGTACTCTGAATTTTCAGGATGAGCTTTTGTGGGCAGCATCATGGCTGCATAGAGCTTCAGAAGATGAATCGTATTTGACTTACATTCAGTCGAACGGCCACACACTCGGAGCTGATGATGATGTTTATTCCTTCAGTTGGGACGATAAACGAGCCGGAACTAAAGTTTTGCTCTCACAGGTCTTATTTTTTTTATAAAGCTTTTTCCTGTAATAGAGAAAACATATCCTAATGGTTTTTTTCTTCTTCGTAATCAGGGATTTTTACAGAGGAATATCCAAGAATTTCAAGTGTTCAAAGCACATTCGGACAATTATATATGCTCTCTTATTCCAGGATCGCCTAATTTTCAGGCTCAGTATACCCCCGGTGCGTAGCCTTGATTTCTCTGCTTTGTGATTCACAACTCAGACTCTCAAGGGCTAAAATTTAAGCAGTTTTATGATAGGTTTAATTACGCTTTGCTCCCTTGAATTATACCTTATATTGCATGTATCCCCTTAAATTACAAAATATAACAAATCAGCCACACATATTGAAAAAGAAAAGAAAAAGGAAAACTAGCTAGTGAGGGTATATTAAGTTGTTATGAAACTATATCTATAACTGATCATATATATATTTAATGAAAAAGAATAATTATTTTATCACAATAAGAATTTTTTAAAAATTTTAAACAATGCAAAAATATGTGATTAGTTGTCATTATTGGTAACCACTGCACATAGTGTAAATTTGTAACAAGAAAATTTTATCATAAGTAGGCAACTTTGTTGTTATTCCATAAGTTTCCACTCTAATGAGAATAAAATTGTTTGTTTTACAGGGGGCTTGTTCTACAAAGCAAGTGAGAGCAATCTCCAATACGTAACCACATCCAGCTTTCTCTTGCTAGCATATGCCAAGTACCTCAGCTCACACGGAGGCGTCGCCTCATGCGGATCTTCGACCATCACTTCCGACAAACTCGTCGCCCTGGCAAAGAAGCAAGTCGACTACATACTCGGGAACAATCCAGCCAAAATGTCGTACATGGTGGGATTTGGACAGAATTACCCGCAGCATGTTCACCACCGGGGCTCGTCTCTACCGTCCATACATGCCCACCCAGCTCGCATTGGCTGTAGCGATGGGTTCCAGTACTTGAACTCCGGCTCGCCTAATCCCAACATTCTTGTTGGAGCCGTCTTAGGCGGTCCTGATAACCGAGACAACTTCGCTGATGATAGGAATAACTACCGGCAATCTGAGCCCGCGACTTACATCAACGCCCCGTTCGTTGGCGCGTTGGCTTTCTTCTCGGATCAATCAACAACAAAGTGATATCTTCACTGATTTTATTCCCCACATTATTGAATGTTCGTGGATTGAATTGTGGACCTAAGAAGTATATTGATGGCCCCATCTCCATGTAAAACATATGAAACTAGTTTATGTCAGTGTTAGTAGTCTGAGGCAGAGCTCCTGCCCCTTCAGTTGCCTAATCTATGTAATCATGTGTACTTGCTTAAGATTTATAGATGATTACATCTACACCCCTTGAGTTTGGTGTAATTACACTAAGATCCCAGTAGTTTGCACAATTACACTTACCTGCCCTACAGATTTGGTGTAATTACACTTTGCAGAATCAAATGGTGTTTGAGGCCTCTTCGCAAGCCTCAACTTAAAAGTATCAAAATATAATTAGTAATCCATGATGTTGATATCAGGCTTTAATGGAGTAATATTAAGTTGCATAGGATTCAATTTGTTTTTAAAAATACGATTTTCTTTTTTTCTTTTTTTAAGAAAATATTAATATCTTGTATATATATCGCTTGGTGGTGCATGTTGGAGTTAACGCTAGTGAGCACAAGCATGGCAACTTTCCGTGCTTTAAATCGTTCATTTTAAATCCTAACGATACATTTATGAATAAACGCTAAATGTATAGATGAATTTCTTAATTAAATAATTACTTGATTGTGCAACATTTATTATGTATTTATAAAATAAAAATAGATAACGAAATTGACACCGTTTCAAATTATATTATTTTTGTACTCATGTTTTTCAAGGAAAACCTATTATTTTTGTACTTTTTTTTTCACATGCCTACATGGAATAGAAATTAATTATTCTTTATCCTGCTTTTGGTTTTACAGAAAGGGGTCTCGTAACCAGCTCAAGTGCACAAACTGTGTAGTTACAATGTTTTCCATTGTGAATAGAAAAATATTTTGAGAAATTCATTTTTCTCAGTGACGGAGTCCAAGGGGTAGGTGGTGCCAGCCACCCCCTGAATTTTTTAAAAATTTATCTTTTAGTATATATATTTATTAGAATTTTAAAATTTCGCCTCTCCTCTGAAATAAAAATTTGACTTTTATATAAGTTATATAATAAAAAGTTTAATTTTCTTTGCTCTATTTTATTTTTGGTGATTTGTTTTTACACAATCTCATTTATCATAATTAATTAAATTCTCTCTCTTTCTCCTTTTTCTCTTGAATTTAAAATATTAAAAATTCTATTATATATTATTTCTCTCATCTATTCCAATTAAAACACAAAAAATTCTATCAAATTTTTTCTTCTCCCTTTCTCTTGAAATAAGAATAAAAATAATCAAACCCCCTGTATTCAGTTTTTTTCTTCAAAAACAACGTACAAGAAGATATTATGTACTAATTTTGGAATTTATACTTTTATTTTGTTTTTTGTAATTGATTTTTATATAGAGATTTGAATCTTAGAATTGTTGATATGAATCTTGATAGTTGTTCAATATTAAACTTAATGAATCTTACTAATAATAGTTCATTGGAAGTGATTTGGGGAATGTGGTTGTGGAGAAAAGAGATAAGATATTATTTGATTTTTGAATATGTATTTTTATTGTGAGAACAAAGAGAGGGAGAAAAAAAATTCTACTTCAATACTTTTTGAATTTTGATTATATGTTTTTATATGGGTTTATGTCAATTTTATTAAGTATTGTTAAAAAAATTATTTATTAAATATTTTTTTAGAAGCTACTCATTATTGCCTATATTTATTTCTTTTGAAATACATAATAGTTTGTTGTTTTTATAGCATTATTTTTTATATGTTGTTGTGATTGTAGCACTTTTATAATGATCGTATACACATAAATATACAAATATTTATATGTTTTAATAACTAATGATTTCGAGAAAATTTCTCTGCCCAATCAAATTTATGGTTCTATCCTTGATTTTGCTAAAAAAATTTCTTCGTAAAATATTTGATTTTAAGTTTCTGTCTTTTGAGAAACTCTTTTTGCAGAAATTTTTCATCGCTAAATGCTTGATTTTAATTTTCTTAGAGGAAATATTTTACTTAAGATCATTTCTTAATTAAATATTATATCATAAACTGTGAAGACAGATTTTACGTAGCAAAATATTTTATTTTTGGAATCCACATCCCCAACTTGGAAGAGATCATGAAAAAGGCTATGCAGTTCTTGAATTAAAATTAAAGTTGTTTATTGTTTCTAACTATTTTTTTTTTTCATATTTATTTCTTTTATAAGTGAGTTCATATAATAACTAGATTTTCCATTTGTTTCACTACATTTAAATTTGAAATTCCTTTATTTTTCCCAAAACACGTGAACAAATCAAATTGTTCATTCTATCCACGTATTTCCATCTTCTGGTGCTAGAATCGTGAAAAGTTATCTCCCCTTATAATTGTTTTACAGAATGAGGGTAAAACGTTTGCACTCATTTTGGTAGATTCATATTATTAAATTAGGGAAATTATGATTTAGGGAGGTGAAAGTTTCTACTTTATTGAAGGCACAATAAGAGAACACATTAATATTTTTAAACATTTTAATGGAAAATCACATTAATATTTGTCACCAACTTGATTTCTTTCTCCCCCCCTCCCCCCCCCAAAAAAAAACACATATTCTCTATTCAACAATTTGATTAGCTACTTGAAATTTTTTTGATTGATGCATCTTTAACGTTGAATAAAAAAATATCTTTTCAATACATATTTAAAGTAAAACTTGAATAAAAAAGAAAATGGGTTTTATAATTTCTAATATTTCAAGTTGTAGTCAACTAACAAATAAATATAAAAACTAATTTATAAACATAAAAGTGGTTAGGTTTGATTCAACACATTTTTCATGATGAACCTTATTAGAAGGAAAGATAGAAATAGTATCAGAGAGGAATATGATATCCTTCAAGATCTTGATATTCTTAATAGATGGACTATCCTAAAGGTAGAACCTAAGATAATATATCAATTAGGAACTGTTGAAAAATTATGTTTAAAACAAATTGTTAAAACCACTGAAGAAACTATATCTTTGGATAATGATGATGTGGCAACCCTCCCGCCAGGATCTCCCTATACGGTTGGAACCGACCGACGATCGCACTGAACATCAATTATTTTAAGATTTGGATCTAGTACGAACGCCTAACTTAACAATACACAATGGAGGCAGAGTAAAAGATACAACCAAGTAGTGCAACCGAGTACAACATCAAAATAGCCAACTAGTGGCATCAAGTAGCAAACTAGGAATTATACAACAAAACAAAGTAAAGCAAAGAAATTTAATATAAACAACTGGAGAAGCGCCAACCACCCTTTGGAAAAAGTCAATTACTAATATTTGACTCTTAGCCACGGAAAAATCCGTGGCCAATGAACATAATTATTTTTTAAAAAAAAAAAATTGAACTCTTAGCCACGATTTTATCTATGGCTAAGTATTACAATTTTTTTTGAATTTTAGACTTAGCCACGGTTTTATTTGTGGCTAAGTATTAATTTTTTTTGTTAAATGGCTTGCTTAGCCACAGATTTATCCATGGCTAAGTCAAAAAAATCCATGACTAAGTGTTGATATAAAACCAACACTTAGCCTTTTTCAGATCTATTCTCTCTCCCCCACCCCCCAAAAGGTAACCTAATCTCTCTCAAACCTCCTCTTCCCCCCCCCCCCCCCCCCCCGATCACGTAGCCCCCAGCACCCATCCCCCGCCCCTTCCTATACATACACACATTTTGTTATTTTTAGCTTTGTATTTTTTTTATTTTTTGAAATTAAATTTTAATTTTGTTTCTTTTTTGGGTTTATTTGGTACTTTTTAGGTGGATATTATATAAAAAATTTGTGGAAGTGAAGTTTGATCAAGGTATGAATTGTAATGATTTTTGTTGAGGTGAATTTTGTTGTCAAATATTATTTGGATTGTTATGAACAAGTTTGGATTATGGATTGTTATGAACAAGTTTGGGTTATGGATTGTTAAGAACAAGTTTGGATTATAGATTGTTATGAACAAGTTTGAACAATATTATTTGATTGTCAAATAGAGTATATAATTTTTGTTGGGATGAATTTTGTTTTTGAGGTGGGGTAAAAATTGGGTGATTATGGATTGTTATGAACAAGTTTGAACAATATTATTTGATTATCAAATAGAGTATATAATTTTTGTTGGGGTGAATTTTGTTGTTGAGGTGGGGTAAAAATAGGGTGAAATGTGTTTAATAGGAAGTATGTTAAACAATGTGTGAAATCATTGTGAATTGTTATTATGTAGTTGATATTTGTTAATTGTTTTTATGTATTTATTCATAATTGATGTTTGATCAATTGTTATGTATTGTTAACACTTTATTAATTTTCTTGATTATTTGTTGAGAATTCTGAAATAGATGGCCGGGAGATCAAAAAAGGGAAAAGAGGCTCTAATTGGCATATTCCTCCATTGATTAATTTGAACATCAATTTAGGTGGCTCGAGATCACATTCTCTATCCCCTACCTTGGGGTCCGCCCCATCGTCGCCAATGAAAGAAGGCCCATCTACCGACATGTCTCAATATAGTAATACCAGTAGACATTAGATTCTAACAATGCTATGAGGAAAAGAGTAAGTGAATTGATTTATATAATTTTGCTATCTTATCAATAAATAGATATCCATTCTGTATATTTTATGTGTATTGTAATGTATAATCTTTTTTTCCCACTTGTACAGTAGGTTGGACGACGAGGATAAATGTATTGTAGAGATTGGTTGGATAATTGAGAATTCTTTTAAGAGACCATGGCCTACTTGGAAGAAGCTCCTGATAGAAACTCGTCAGATGTGGTTTGCCCAGTTTAAGGTATGTGTATTTATTTAGTTTAGTTGAGACTTAGTTATTACTACAACTTGTTCAGATATGATTTTTCATTTTTTTTCTGGATTTTTTTAAGAAACATTCTTTTGGCGGCCTGATCATTCAGACAGAATTTGGAAGAATTCTGTTGACGAAACATTTGAGGCTCTCCATTAATGGAAAGACGAGGATAGAAACGAGCATTATGTGGATGAGCGAGCAAATGCTACTTTGGTGAGTTTGCTATATTTATTTATCTTTATATATTATTGCTAAGTATGCTTTTATAACAATTATGTATGTTTTGTTTTTGCAGGAGAGCTTCAGAGCTAATTATGACGAAGTTTGTTCTCGAGCCACCGAGAAAGCAAATGAAGGACTTATTCAGGATCTCGCCAAGTTGGAGGTAACATTAAAAATAGTATTTGTTAGATATATACACTTATTAAAAAATATATACATTACTAAAAAATATATACTACATAAAGCTCTAATTTTTTTTTCGTTTTAGATTTGGAAGCAGACAGTTGACAGTCCAAAGAAGGGTCGGTGGTAAGGTGTTGCCGATGGACCCTCTACTGTGACTATTGGGCCTTCCGGCTCATGGACTAGCTTGAATACTTGGGTTGACCCCAAGACACAGGAGCTGACACAAAAGATGAGCGAGCTAGAAGAGAAGCACAATCAGAAGATGGCCAAGATGGAAGAAAAGCATAGTAGGGAGATATCAGGCCTTCAAAAGACTGTGTCCCTAATGGCGGCCAACTTCAACAAACTCATGCGTCGATTAGTTCTGCGATGTAAGAAGGGCTCTACTTCGTCTGTTGCTATTGCTCGTGATAAAAATGAAGGCGACGATGGCGATGATGACGATGACAACGATGATAATGATAAGGAGGATGATGGAGGCGATGATACTCATGCATTTGACTATTAGATATTGTTATATATATATTGTTGTATGAATTGTTGTATTTAATTACTAGGACAATATTAATTATTAATTATATATTTGATAGAATATGCCTTGTGAATTATTAGTATTACATTGACTGATAGTTTGTTGGTATTTAAGTTTGTTGGTATTTTGATTTTTGAATTTTTTTTTTGCAGGTTTTAAAACAAAATAAATCATAAAAAAACTGCCAGATTAGCGACGGATTTTTTCGTGAGTAAATTTATTTTAAAAAAAATATTTGTTTTAGCCACTGATTTTTTCATGGCTAGATTTAATATTTTTAAAAATAAATATAAAAAAATATTTATTTCAGCCATGGATAAACTTAAAAATTAAAAAATGATATTACAAAATATTAAATATAGCCATAGAATAATCTGTGGCTAAATTAAAAATTAAAATAAATAATAAAACACTAGCCACGAGTTTATCCGTGACTAAATTAAAAAAATTAGAAAAGGATTAAATAATAGCCACGAATAAATCCGTGGCTCAATTGAAAATTTTAAAAAATAATTAAATGTTAGCCACGGATAAATCCGTGGCTAAGTTAAAAAAATAAAAATTAATAAAAATTGGCCACAGTTAAATCCACAGCTATATTGAAAATTTAAAAACAATAATTAAATACTAGCCACGGATTTATCCGTGGCTAAATTTAAATTTTTTAAAACAATAAAACAGGTAAATCCGTGGCTAAATTTAAATTTGAGTAAATTACGTTAAGCAATCCAATGTTTGGAGTGTTTTGCACTTTGGTACCCAACCTTTATAAATGTGCGATTTAGTACCTAATATTTATCATTTGTAAGCTGATGGTATTTTTTTTATTATTTTGCTGGAATTTTTGTGGAATATTCGAGCATATTCTAAAGAATATTAAGGAATATTCCACCGGAATATTGTAAAAAACACCATTGGTGTACAAATAAAAAATGTTAAGTAGTAAAGTGAATATTTACAGAAGTTGGGTATCAAAGTGCAAACACCCCAAAGGTTGGGGTGCTTAACGTAATTTAGCCTTTAAATTTTTTATAAAAATAAAAAAGGTTGATGGATTCCCCTTCCCCTTCTATCTTCAGTACTAGAGATGAACGAATTTCGTACGCCCAACATTGAGATTGAAGAATATTTTGGGTCTTGGAATTTCATGAAGGCGGAGCCAAAACGAGAACTGAGTTCAGTCGGGAGCCGTAGAATGAGTAAAAAAGGTGGCCAAGGCGTGGAAGTAGACACACCGGATAACCCAACCCCTGGGAACTACACTGGAGGGATTATTGAGGAATATACAAACGATCATAAAGGCCTCTCCCGTTGGTCGAGTTACTTCATTCCTCAGAGGACCCATATTACTTGCCTAACCCTTCGCTTCGAGGGACTGTAGATCGGAAAGTGCCTTCTAAAGCCCCGAAACCGTTGCTCATAAAGCCAGAAGCTCTTAGCACACTGGATATGAGTCTGCTCTCTCAAGTAATTAGGGACACATTCGTGAACAAAGGGCTGCCATCCGATGGGTACATGAAAGTGATGAAGTTCCTTTGACTACATAACCATGCATGTCTCTTGAAGGCTGCCCCCTCTTCCCCTCACTCTCCTTTCCCTAATATGAACCTTGAGTCATCAAATCCTTTCTGACTCGGCCTGGCCCGGTCACCCTACGCGATTGGCCCTTCAAAAGGCAAAACTCTCGTCGTAGTTTGGTGACCTATCTTCAATAGGGGCCTTTAATCTTTTGATAAGACTAGGTGACCCGGAAAAGTACCCTTATCTTCTATTAAAATAAATTGGACTAAAATGCGCAACGGTAATATTTTCATAGTTGTATAACTAATAATTTTCGCATAAAATTTGTACAAAATACAAGAGTTTCAAAAGAATACAAAAGCAACTTTATTGCGTAAAAGGCTTCCAAATGCTTCCGCTGCGCTACTCTGATACGCTATCTCATTTCTATCTAAAAATATTCACATAAAGAAGAATCAACGCGACGGTTGAGTAGAAACTTCATTTAATCACATAAGGTGCTCGTGTGTATAATATGTGCACATAGTCACGTAATAATTCACATAATACTTTACCTTTGGATCACAGTATCGTGATCATAATTTCCTTATAACTCTCACACAATATTCACAATAATTGCACCAATTCCAACCAATCTTGGTGTTTTCAATCACAATATTCACAATAAATACACTAATTCCAACCAATCTTGGTGTTTTTAATTACAATATTCACAATAATTACGCCAATTCCAACCAATCACACCGTTGGTTATATCTCGAGACTATGCCAATTTCCTACGACCCACAACCAATACATGGAACACTCCGTCCATGCAAGATGGGAATAGGAAATGGATGGTGAGAATTGTTTTAAGACTAGCAAGCCCATTGCCGCCTGACCGAACTCTAACCCCATCCACACCTAGAACACATTTGGGCCCGGCATGCTTTCATGCTTTAGGAGAGCATATATTGGACATAATAAGGCATGAGTATAAACTAAAGAATATAATACAATTAAGGAGTACTTTAAACATGGATGCATCTAACTTGTAGTAAAACATGATTCCTAGGCTTGTTCTAGCATAATAGCACTTAAGTATGTAAAAGCATAGAACAACTAAACTTACGTAATTAAGCAAAACTCCTACTTTAATCTAGCCTTCTTGATATTTATATATATATATATATATAGATATATGCATATATAAAGTTACAAATGTGTAAAATATGGGGTTTAGACTAAAATATAATCAAAAAATAAAAATATGTATATATATATACACGGCAACACACACATATATATATCTATATATATATATATTTTGACTAAAATATACTTATGACATATATATTGACTAAGATATAATTAAACATAAATATATAAATGTATATAGGTATATAAGTGTAACATATCCACATATATATTTAATATAAGTGATGCAGAAATCTATAAGTAGATACACACACACACGGATAGTATATGTATATCTATATATATATATATAGTTAGGTGATAATTATGATTAAATAGATAATTATGCTTAAGTAGTTAGATTAACATATAATAAAATCTTAAATATATTTAGATATATGCATACGTACAATATATATATAAATATGTAAGATGTATATCTTAATCTAAACTTTATCCTACATTTAAAACATAATTATATATATATGTATGTACGTAATATATCTATCCATACAAACATATCCATATAAATATATATATATATATATATGTATTATGTATGTATGATAGATATATATATATATATATATATATATATGCACCCATGAAAAAGATTTATTTGACCAACATATCCATCTATAGGGAAAACATATCTATAATTTTGTAACTTTAAGAAATATATTTTTATGAAAAAAGTATATCTTGTCAAAACTCATACTTTTTCATAGAAACATATTAATTTACCAAATAATATGAACCTAGTTTCAAAAATACTATATGAGCATAAAACTAATAATATAGTATATTTTTATGAACATCTAGGCACATAATAACCACATAGCACTTCATAAGATCACATAATCTTTAACTAGTATAAACTCTTGAAATCAAAGAACCAACATCTAATTTATCATTCAAAAGACAACTTGCACTCTAATCGCACAACATATATATCAATAAATAAAATTCATGATAAAATAAAATAGCTCCAAAATAAGCATGGGAGCATGTTTGGCAAAAGCTCTCACCCACGAGCATTAAAGCTTGAATTTAACAAAGCTTTGGCTCATGAGTATGGAAGCTTGCCTTTAGTAGGACTATCCTACTTCAAGAGACAAGAAAAACCCTCTACTTCTATAATTAAAGTAAGGTTCTACCTTCTCTTTCTTTTTGGGAATGAAGGGTCGGAAAATGGTGATTTTTGGAAGATATTAGGGAGAGTATGTGTGAGTGTGTGTTATGGACGGTTTTTGGGGAAGAAAAAAGGGTGGAATTTTGGTCTTGTTTATAGAAATAAGAGGAAGAAATGGATTATTTTAGTATTAGGTCAATTTATTCATAATTACAATCTTTACACCTATGTTAGTGTATTAAATGTATTCTCCCACCTTGCCCCTTATGTGGAAGAATAATTTAGGCTTTGGTGTAAATGCTACTACATGAATCATAAGCTAGGTAAGTGTGAACCATGCAAAAATAATTATTAAAGGTGCATTAGGGAAGATTTTCTTGCACAAATAGCATAAAATATGATAAAATCTAGAATTTTTATTTTTATTTAATTAAAAATCCGAAAATTATGTTTCTAAACCATTCAAATTCGAAAACCATGCCTATAATTTCAGGAAATATATTATTATATTTATAAAATTTGAAAATTTGGAATTTTATAATTTTATGGGGAATTTATGATTTATTTTGAGCAAACTTCGAAAATTAAGAAAATTAAATTCTAATTTTGAAAAATATATTTTTCCTAGAAATAATAGTCTAGGATATTTAATTATTAATTATTAAAGAATAAAATACATTTTTGAAAAATATAATTTTGTAAAGAAAGTAAATTGCTAAATTCTTACAAATAAGAAAATAATTAGGAAACTTGATGATTTTAGGAAACTTATTTTCCTATATTTATATTTATATACAAATATATAATTGTAGAAGAGATAGAAAAATATAAAACTATATTTTGATGGCAAAGACTAATACACATTTGCTAATTACAATACTAGGAGGTAAAACTTACAAGTAGCCTTCCTTTTTACCACATTTTTCATGAACATGACATAAATGGGTAATTAAAATAATGGAAGACATATTTATCTAATTATTTTTATACATTTTCATTTTTTTATATCTATAAATACATTAATTTATTTTCAAAAATTACTTTAATTAATTAATTCTAGTAAATGCATATTTTCTAATTTGAAATAATTATTCCTATTATTTTCGAAATTAGGGAGAAATATAAAATTAAATTTTATGATATGGAAACAATAATAATAATAATAACATAACACCAATATATTAGATTTGTGGGTAAAATTAAGAGAAAATAATTTTTCAAAACATTAATGAGAAATCATAGGTTAAAAGCATATTTTCTAAAAATGCATATAATGCAATGCACATTTACTCGAAATAAAAAGAAATTCTCATAAAATAGTAAAAATACTTCATAATTCCAAATATAAAAGAATGTAGTTTACCGGGTCATCACAGGTCGCGAGAGAGCACAGCGTACCACCTTGCGATAGTCACGAGTCTCTTTAGATTCGTGACTCTGGTCATAGCCAATCCGTGGCCAAAATTGAAAAAATCCATGGTTAGCAATCCATGGCCAATCTTAGCCACGCCATATTTGGCCAGGGATTTTTTCCATGGCTAAATCCCTATTTTCTAGTAGTGGTATCTCCGTCCAATTTAATGTCGAGATCGCTCCTTGACAAGGGAGGCATAAGGGTTTCTGTTGTGTTTATCTATTTTGGGTAATTATAAGGTTAGAGATTCCATTCATGGCTCACTATCCGTCTTGTTCAGTTTGTATGTACGCATTTCATACTATTTTATTCGTTTATGAATCTTACTTTCTGCATGATATATCCATATGTATTTTTAGCATCACTAAGTCATTTGGGCTTACCAACGAGGGGGATGTCACCACCAATGCCACGTATTAAGCCAAAATTGGCCATGTTTTATTCTGTAAAAGAAAAATTAAAGTGATTTGAGGAAAATAAAATTGGGATTCCCATTTGGGTAGAACACTAAAACCCTAATTTGAACATTAGAATTTCTCTCACTTTGAGAATATCGAAGAAAATTTGCTCCCATGGCGAAAGAAAAGCGAGCACGAGGAAGTGACAAAAAAGATAAAGAAGGCTCTTGTGATGTTGTTTGTTTAGTTAAGGTACGGTCAGTCATTTTCCACTTTAGGTTTTTAATTTTGCCTTTCCAACCTATAAATACTTGTTCAAATGTGGGTGTAATTCTAATTTTTGGCCCTATTTGTTATTTTCCCCTTAAATTTTTGTTTGCCCTAATTTTTTTAATGGATTTGGCCCTACTTCAGAGGGAATATTCCATGAAATGGTCCCCCCTTCTTTATTGGTTCACTTTGCAATCATTCTATGTCGTGCCTTTTATTCACTATTTAATGAATTTTTTTTTAAATTCCAGTAATTGTAGGTTTGTGGAATATTTATTGGTTTATTGTATTTCGTTATTTATTTATTTATGTTTTTCAGGTGATGATAGTAGATGTATTACAATTACTCTCATTTATGGGGGTGAATTTGACAACTTTCAGACTAGGGATTGGTTTGAAGGTGAGTACCGCGGTGGGTATATAAAGAAAATTGATTGGGTTGATGGTGTAAATACCACCATTTTATTTCACTTTTGTGATCATATTGAGGGTCTTGCTAGTAAAAGGAGACTGTATTGTAGGAATAATAATTGGGTCTAGCTAATATGGCAAGATCATGTCCTGAATAGGCTTCTCAGTGAGCACAATGCTTCTAAAACTGAATTGATTATATATGTGCATGTTGTTTATGATGGACCTCATAATCCATGAATAGCTCACAAGAATGCTGTAAATGAAGAACTAGGAACACAAAATGATCCCAATTTGCAAGCATTTAAAGAACTGGATCCTAATTTCATATGGGAATTAGATGTTGATTCTGAAAACTTAATTGATGATGAAAAATGATCTATGTGAGTTTGCTACTCAAGCAAAAAATGTGGGTCTTGGTAAGGATGCTTTATGTAAAGACAATAATTTGTCCTATGGGAGAAGGGTCTGATTTTCTTGTAGATAGTGATTATGAATGAAGTGGATGGTGATGGGTTGTTTGAAATTAATATAAATGAGGGTGTTGTCAATTGTAGTGATAGTGATAAGAGTGATGTGGTGGGTAGCGACAAGGACCTTAATGATAGGAGATTGTCTGATTATGAGAATGTTGTTGCATTTTTTCCAACATTTAAGCTTGTTGAGAAGACTAATCCCACGTTTGAGTTAGGAATAACTTTTAGCACCAAGGAATAATTTAAGAAAGTAGCTCATAGTCATGCATTGGCTAGAAGAACATTGAAAATCACAAAAAATGATAAAAATTAGAATGTATGCTAGGTGTGGGTTTTTTAATTGTGATTGGAAAATGAACCTTCTAAAGGTTTAAAATGAATGTACTTTTCAATTGAGACAATATAACTCTGATCATACTTGTCTTGAGGATCCTGAAGTGAGAAACGTGACAACAACTTGGCTAACTGAAAGATATCTTGTCAAATTCACAACATATCCTAATAGATCATTAAAGGTGTCATCTTGATGTAATGAAAGAGTTAAAAGTGAATGTGTCAATGGACCAAGCCTATAGATTAAAGAGAATGGCCCTAAAAATACTACAAGGCAGTCCAGATGAACAATTAAATTGTGGGATTATGCAAAGGAGTCGAGAGAAGGATTAATCCAAGCTCAACAGTAATTGTTCGGACTGAGGATGTGGGTGGAAAGTGTAGATTCAATAGGTTCTCTGTATGCTATTCTACCTTGAAAGAGGGTTTTAAAGCTGGTTGTAGACCAATCATAGGTGTAGATGGTTGTCGTATGAAAGGATCACATGGAGGGATCCTCCTCACTGCAGATGGTGTTGTACTATATTTACACTTATATATGAACAAGTGACCATATGTAAACGAAACTCGCATACGTACTTATATATACACTTATATATGTTGTATATATAATCCAAAATATTGTGATACTATAATATATAATTGTGAAACATAAGTTGAGAATTAGATCAATCAATAGAACATTATAATTAATATTATCAAATAATTTAAACAATCATTCGTCATTTGAAATATATATATATATATATATTGATTATCACACAATCATTACTATTAATGAGTTATATATCAATTTAATTAAAAGATTTATTTGACTGATAATAGAAAATAGAATAACACGTTTTTTTCAAAGAACGAATTAAATCGAGGACAAATAAAAAAAATTTTAAAAAAATGATTAGCCATGACCCGTGGCTAATTCATGTCTGTTAGCTACGACCAAACTGTGGCAAAATTAGCCACGGTCAGAACGTGGCTAAAAATTGGCACCAAATTTTGTGCCAGTTGTAGCCACCAAAAATAGCCACAGATTGGCCGTGGCTAAATTAGCCACGGCTAGGACATGGTTAAGTTTTTTTCGTATTTTTTTTAAACTGGTGGCTAATCCGTGGCTAATAGCCACAGATTAGCCATAGATTTTTTCCATGGCTATATACAGTTTTTCTAGTAGTGTTGATCGTGACAACAACACCTTTCCCATAGCTTTTGCTATTGTATCAAGGGAGAATGTATAGACTTGGGAGTGGTTTCTCATTGTCGTCGAGCAGGACTTGTTTATTGTGAGGGATTTTGACTATACAATAATTTGAGACAAGCAAAAGAGCCATATTCAAGCTGTACAATAAGTATTTCCAGGTATCATTGTTCTTCTTTACTTTGTTGGTAATTAATTTGAAAATGTATGTAATACCATTTAGTAATATTACTTATGTTCTACAGGTTCTGATCATAGATTTTGTGTGAGGCACATGGTGAACAATTTCAAATCTGCTGGATTCAGAACCTTGGCATACACAAATGCATTATCGAAAGCAGCCAATCACTACTAGAAAAATATTTTTTTGTGACACTCTAATATGACACTTTTTAAAAAGTGTCACAATACTACTTTAATTGTGACACTTAACAAAAATGCATCTCTTTAAATCTAGTTTATTGCCATTCATTTTTTTTAATTTATTTATCAATTGAATATAACGAGACCCTGTTACATATAGCGTTACAATATGATATATATATATATATATATATTGTGACAATTATAATAAAGCGTCTCAATAATTTCCTTTTTTATTGGCCAAAAAATTTTTTCTTGATAACTATTCGCGGAATAGATCCAAAATATTTTCACCACTATTTTTCTGTGAGAAAGAAAAGTTAGAAAGAGAATCCCTAAATAACCTAGAAAATTGAGAATTAGTCCAACTTCTTCTCAATCTTATCGGCATCTCCAGCAACGCTTCTCATCTTACTGTAGGCTTAGGGCAATTTTGCATCTTAGATCAGGCTTCTCTTCTTTTCCATGAAGAATGCAAGGTAATTTTTTGTTTTCTCGCCGTATAATTTTTTACCTTTGAAATTTTTTTGATCGATTCTCACTTTTTCACTCATGTTCATCCCCTATATTGGATACGTGTTCAAATGAGTTTGTGTATACGTGTGTTTTAATTTTGACTTAGAATATGGTTTCTAGACTCAAGTCTTCAAGTTCTGTAATTTAGGGATTTGAAAATAATAGACAAATGTTGGTTTTGAGCAATAATTATTATTAGATATAGAATTGTAAAGGAGAAAGCAAATCCTTTGGATGAACTACGTCGTGGAGCTTCTTTGCTTTTATGTTAACAAGGTTTTTTTCCAACTCATCCTTTATTGTTTACCATGTTGCAGGAAAAAAATCCCAAGCTCCGTACTATTGCCCCCCTTATTTTGACAGCTTAGTTTATTTATTAGTGTGTTAATTTTTTGGCATCTATTAAGTTTTTTTGTTTACATAAAAAATTCTTGGTCAATTGTCTCTTTGCAAAAAAAATAAAAATGATCAGGATAGTGGATCTAATGTCTTTGAAGTACTCCATAGACAATGGGCTTGAATTGAGTATCACGCCTTTTATCTGATTTAGATGGTGAGTCAATGTGAGAAGTAACAATCATCTTTCCCTCTTACAATATCATACTTGCACTTTTAGTATTCTACTTTTTTAAGTTCTAGGTATTGATAGAAGTTCATTTTGAGCTTATGATTTATTGCTAGAATTGATCTTTTTGTTTATTGATTTCTTTCCGTATTTTAGTCTAACTCCAAGATTACGTGCATAGAACTTAAAATTTGTTCTTTTGCGGTCCTTCATTTTGTCATAGAAGTTGAGTTCGAGTCTGCCCTTGTGCGTATTTTCCTTATAATGTATAGATAATTATGAATGTAATGAGGAAAGAGCCTGCCAATGCCCTGAATGCAACTGCAAAAATACGTAGGGAAATTACGAATGTAGTTGTAGCGGGGATTTATTATGTATCAGTGACCACAATACATGCATAAGTTAGCTCACTTGCAAATTTTTGTTACTATGTTTTTGTTAAAAAGGTGTGTGCCTTATCCTAAATTCCTGATCAATTTGTTTCTTGTGCAGGTAAGACCACTGAAGTGAAGTCTCCTTGGACTGCTATTTGGATTATCTTGTTTGGTTTGGCTATGGCTGTTGGACTATCTTGTTTCGATTTATCGTTTGGAGTCATTATGTCACCTTCCAATTTATGAGCTTATCTACAAGTTAGTGGTTTTTGTTAGCAACTTCAGAAAGTAGATTTGATATCTTTGATTTTTTTCTTCCCCTCTTCTATTAGAGCTTGATCAATGGATGTTAAGGTTTTGTATTTTGGAGAGACTCCAAATTGTGACTATCAACATTTTAGTACTACTGTGAGATTCTTTGGGCTTTTATTACATCATGTTTTCTTATGCTTTGTTTGGATTTGTTTTTCCTATTTCACTGTTTTCAATTGCAATTTGTAAAGCAATAAATTATTAATTGACGAGTAATAATGTTTATAATATATAGGTTCATGCTATATGACAAAATGAAGGACTCAAAAGAACAAATTTTGAGATGCTTGAAAGCACAATAGCAAAACTTTATTAACACTCTTCAAACAGTCACTAAAGCTATCATTAGAGATGCTAGTAAATATCGCATAATTTCCTAGTTCTAGGAGGTGCAAAGTTAAAATGCGGCACTAAAAAGTGTCACAAAAATAATATTTTAGTGACAACTTTTAGCATCATTATAATTATAATGTTGTTACACTTTGAAGCGTCATGAAAAGATATTTCCAGGCTCACCTATGTGACACTTTTCTTAAGCGTCACAAAATCAATTTTTTGTGACGAATTAAGGTGTCACAAAAGGCACTTTGTATAGTAGTGAATGCAAGCATAGTGAGTGAATTTAAAAGTAGAATGCAACAAATTAAAGATCTTGAACCAAGTGTTTTTCAGTGGTTGAGTGACAAACCTCCCCAGTAGTAGAGTAGGTCTCATTTTAGTGAATTGCCCAAGTGTGATATGTTGCTCAACAACTATTGTGAGACCTTCAATAGCAACATCCATCAAGCTAGAGACCAAGCAATCATAACAATGCTTGAATGAATCAAAGGGTACTTGATGAAAAGATTGCAGAAAACAGAGATGATGCAGAGAAGAAGTGGAAAGGCAAGATATATCCAAGAATCGAGCATATTGTGATGAAACATATTGCATCAGTGGGTGACTGCATCCCAATTAAAGCAGATGACTATCACTACCAAATTTCTTGCTTTGATAGGAGTCAACATACTGTGGATTTGAGACAAAGATCATGCAGTTGCAGGAGATCGGGATTGAGTGGTATACCCTGCAAGCATGCAATATCTACTAATTTCAAGCGAAAAAGAGACCCTTTTGACTATGTGCATCCTTGCTATAGTGTTGACAACTACAGGTTGGTTTTATGCACCCTGTTGATGGAATAACCTGGAATGCAAGATCTAAGACCTGCTTATGTGGCATCTCCAACTCCAGCGCAAGCTTATGTGGTAGCTCCAACACCAACACCAACACCTGCTTATCTAGCAGTTCCAACAATGTCCCAACAACTGAATATAGGATCTGCAACCTTGCCTAGGGCAAGAGCGCATTCAAGGCTTAATGTCAGGGCACCTCCACCAATGGTTGGATGTTAATTTATCCAAAGGCCACCCACAATGACCAGGGACAGGGGACGGAGGATTGTTAGGCAAAAGGAGGTAGACTTATCCAACCTTAGCTAACTTAGTCAGTCTAGTGGGAGTTAAGAATTGGTCATGTTTTGGTTGATCTTATTTTAAAACAATTGCTCATGTTTTGGTGACCTTTTGAAAAACTTGTGGTACACCATTTTTTGTAAAGTGTGATCCATTTTGAAACAATAACTATAGGATCTTTGACAATTGTGCAACATTTGAAGCATGTATTTTTGACATAGCCAACTATCATCCTGTAACTTGACATTTGAAGTGGAAATGCTTTGTTTTTAGAGCCACAATTTTGTGCTATAGGATGTTATTTTTCACTAACCCAAGTTTCGGTTTGTATTTTTTATGTGCATATGTTACATGAATGCTAAACTGCCTAAACTTTGCAAATGCTACAAAAGGCAAACATCACAAGACATTTCTTTAACATAAATCACCTTACGAGAAAGGCGAATATATACATCATTATACAAACACATAATACATTACACATAATAACTTAATACTAATAAAGGAATTAATACTAGCCGATTTTTTTGCAAAAAAGTTTGTTGCAACCACCATCATGAAGCAACTTCTAAGACCTTCAAGCAAGCTTCATGTATCCAATGCGTCCACCCTCTCCATTACCACAGTTGCAGCCTCTTTTACCAACCAAGACTGATATCAACAGTGCAAAGATATACACAGCCAATACAAGTTCTTTTTTCTTTTTTCCATTATCAAAAGCTCCCTCACAACTTGGTTTTTGTTCCTTAAATGTCTTGGGATAATGGCCCTTGCTCTCTAGCACAACGGATCTTCATACCATAGAAAAAAGTTGCAGTTTGAGCCTGCTTCAACAAAAAAGAAAGCCCAATCTTCAATCACCCTTCAATGAATATTGTCAATTAATTGAAAAAAAATAAAATGAAACACTACCTCACAGGATAGAAATCTATGCCTCGATTTTTCATCAGTCGAAGATGTACGAAGTGCTGCCCTCCTTCCACAATTGAAGGTAACTACGAAGCCCATCTCCATGGAATTCACACTTTAATGAGCAGTCTTTTGTGTTTCTTGGGGTTTTCCTTCAGCCTTTTGGAACATAACTGAAGAAATCGGTTCTTATTTAGGGGTTTTAGGGCTTTAGTGGCTTTGGAGGGAAATTTTCCCTCCAAAATCTAGCTTGCATGGAAATACCTATGACGACCCGGTAAACCCCATTATTTTAAAATTTGGAATTATGAAATATTATTACTATTTTCTGAGGAATTCTTTTCTTGTGAATAAATGTACATTTCATTACATGCATTTTTTAAAAATATGACCTGGTATTAGTAAAATTTAAACCTATGAATTTTTCACTAAATTTTTTCGAAAAATTATTATCTTTTAATTTTCTTCACAAATCTAAAATATTAGTGTTTTTTATTATTAGTATTAATTTTTTCATTTCATGAAATTTAATTTTAATTTCCTTTCAATTTTCGAAAATAATGGTAACATTTATTCCAAATTAGAAAATATATATTTACTAGAATTATATTTACTTCTCATTTCTAAAATAATTTTATAAATATATATATATACATATAAAATCCAAAAATATATAAATATTATACTTATAATTAGTTAATATGTCTTCAATTATTTTAATTAACCATTTATGTCATTTTCAGGAAATATGTGGTAAAAAGGAAGAATACTTGGAACTTTTAACTCTTAGTATAATTGCTACTAGAGAATGTGTATTAATCTTTGCCATCTAAATATAGTTTTATATTTGCTCTCTCTCCTACAATTATATATTTATATATATAAATATAAATATAGGAAAATAAGTTTCCTAAAATCATTAAGTTTCCTAATTATTTTCTTATTTATAAGAATTTAGCAATTTATTTTCTCTACAAAATTATATTTTTCAAAAATGAATTTTATTCTTTAATAATTAATAATTACATATCCTAGAGTATTAATTCTTGGAAAAATATATTTTTCAAAATTAGAATTTAATTTCCTTAATTTTCAAAGTTCGCTCAAAATAAATCATAAATTCTCAATAAAATTATAAAATTCCAAATCAAAGCATAAATCTTGAATTTATAAATAACATAATATATTTCTTGAAATTATAGGCATGATTTTCGGATTTGAATGATTTAGAAACATAATTTTCGGATTTTAATTAAATAAAAATACAAATTCTAGATTTTATCATAGTTTATGACATTTTTGCAAGAAAATCTTCCCTAATGCACCATTAATAATTATTTTTTGCATGGTTCACACTTATGATTCATGTAGTAGCATTACACCAAAGCCTAAATTAGTCTTCCACATAAGGGGTAAGGTGGAAGAATACATTTAATACACTAACTTAGGTGTAAAAATAGCAATTATGAATAAATTGACCTAATAATAAAATAATCCACTTCTTCCTCTTATTTCTACAAACAAGACCAAAATCCCACCCTTTTTCTTCCCCTAAAACCGTCCATAACACACACTCACACATACTCTCCCTAATTTCCCCCAAAAACCACTAATTTCCTACCCCTTTTTCCCTTCACTTCACTACCCTATACTTCCAAAAGAAAAAGAAGGTAGAAACCTTACTTAATTACATAAGTAGAGGGTTTTTCTTGTTTCTTGAAGTAGGACAATCCTACTAAAGGCAAACTTCCATACTCTTGTGCCCAAGCTATGTAAATGAATCAAGCTTGAATGGCCTTGAGTGAGAGCTTTTGCCAAATATGCTCCCATGTTTCATATAGGAGCTATTTTGATCCTAGCATGAATTTACTTGTTGATATGTTGTATGATTAATGTTCAAGTTGTCTTTTGGATTACAAATTAGGCGTTGGTTCTTTGATTTCAAGAGGTTATGCTAGTAAAGTTTACTACTCATTTTATGGTTACCATGAACTCATGAAAGTAGTTTCACTACTTGGTATATCTTAAGTCCTATTTATGTGTTAGCTTGTGATCTTGTAAAGATTATGTGGATTTTATGAAGTATTATGTGTTTTAACAAGTGTTATGTGCCTAGAAGTTCATAAAATATACTATACTCTACATTTTATGTTAAAATAGTATATTTGGAACTATGTTCATTTTATTTGGAATTACTTTTATAAAACTATATTTCTTCAAGTTGTGAAAATATATCCATATGTGTTTTCCCTATGGAATATATATAGTGGTCAAATCAATTTTTCTATGGTTGTATAGATATATATATGTATTATATGATATATATTATATATGTATATATATATTTACATACATAATACGTGTATATACATACGTACATATACATAGTTATATTTATCTATTTGTGGAGACATATACATACTTACATATATATAATACGTATATATATGCATATATAGATATATAATTATATTTTTGAATATATGCATCTTATGTATTTACATATACATCTATATATATATAGTGTACGTGCATATATATATATATATATTTATGGTGCATATATGTAAACATATTTTTAGTTTCATTATATGTTTTCATCTATTAATATAAATATATATAAGTTGTACGTATGTATGTATATATCCATACATTTATGTTTTATTTATATTTCAGCTTAAATATATTTATGGATATGTTACATGTGACGACCCGGTAATCCTTATTATTTAAATAATTGATATAAAACCTTATGCTTCTTGAAAATGTCCTTATTACTTGTTGTTTTCAAATTTTAGTCTGATTTTGAGAGTAATTTATAATTTGAACGGTAAAGTACTAATTTTTTAATTTTGATTACCATTCTTGGAAAATTTATCTATTAAACACTTATGAGTTTTCAAAAATAATAAAAATAAGTATTCTAGACTTTTATACATGGAGGAGATGAAATTTTGAATAAATTACATAATTTTCCAAATTTTAGAGGAATTTGACATTCTAACACAATTTTAGAAATTCTATATCCTAAATTGCAATTTTTGAAAAGTTATATGTTAAATTTATGATTTCTGGGAAATATACATATAATTTCATATTTATAAAGATTAAATTTCAAAATTTTGGAATTTTTCTAAATTAAGTATGAATTTTTGGATTTTATGCTCTAAAACCCTAATTTTCAATTTTTACAAAAATAAATAAATACAAATTCAAATTTTTAATTAAATAAAGATATGATTTCAGATTTTTTAAGATTAGATAATATTATGATAAGATTTGGATAGGATTATATAAGATTATGATAAGATATGACAAGATAATAATAATTAGAAAATGACTTAAAGTATAATATAATTCTATTTCTTGCCCTAAACTCTATAAAAAGGGGGGCATTATCTTCATTTTCCACACAAACACACAAATCCCGCCTAAAACACACACCCACACTCACCTTACTCTTAACACCCAAAACACTCCATATTTATAAAATATCTTCCACCCACATATGTATATATATAAACACTTCTTTTTACATACATATATACATATTATCCTTCTATATAGCCCTTTATATACCCTCTTTTTCCCTAAAAACATTTGAAGGTAGAATTATTACCTTTCTCATAATTAGTTTAGGAAAAATAGTCTTACATTATTTTCATAAACAAGGCTTTAACTTCAATTTACCAAATAATGGTAAAATACTAAGTAATTGCCTATGTTCACATTTTTAAGATTTTATGCCTCAAATTATTTGCTATACATGTCAATATCATGATAATTTTTTTCGTATTATTATGCTTTCATAAAGGTACATGCATGAACATGATATATTTATATATGCTCTTTATGACCTATGTGTTATGAGAAATTATTTCTCAATTATGTGTTGGGCCTAAAATACTGTAGAATGGATGTGATTGAGTTCCGCCGGGACATTCTATTGGAGATGCCGGTATTAAGTGTTCTAGCCCTCCATCTCCTAATCCCTCCTTATATGGATGGAGTGTTCCATGTGAGAGTGGGTCGTAGGCTTCGTCATATACTCGGGTTATGACCACTGGTGTGACTCGGTTGGGATTGGTAGAATCGTGGAGTGACTCAGTTGGATTATTGATTATTTGATCGTGGTGGGAGTTGTAAGGCATTACATCACTATATGTGATGAACATGGAGTATTATGTGATTTTAAGTGTTTATGTTCAACTTTCACACACCTGCACCTTATGTGATTGAGTAATAGTTCTACTCAACCGTCGCGTTGATTCTTCTT